>ONZH01021392.1:0-162428 GCA_900303285.1 Rhinella marina
CCTCTTGGGCCTCCACACATAATTTTAAAGAGGTCTCACCTCTTGGGCCTCCACAAAAATCTTTAAGAGGTCTCACCTCTTGGGCCTCCACACATAATTTTTAAGAGGTCTCACCTCTTGGGCCTCCACAAAATCTTTAAGAGGTCTCACCTCTTGGGCCTCCACATAATAACAAGGTTTTTAAAGAGGTCTCTCACCTCTTGGGCCTCCCTCACAAATTTTTAAGAGGTCTCACCTCTTGGGCCTCCACACATAATTTTAAAGAGGTCTCACCTCTTGGGCCTCCACAAAATCTTTAAGAGGTCTCACCTCTTGGGCCTCCACAAAATCTTTAAGAGGTCTCACTCCCTCTTGGGTCCTCTTGGGCACAAATCTTTAAGAGGTCTCACCTCTTGGGCCTCCACATAATTTTTAAGAGGTCTCACCTCTTGGGCCTCCACAAAATCTTTAAGAGGTCTCACCTCTTGGGCCTCCACAAAATCTTTAAGAGGTCTCACCTCTTGGGCCTCCACAAAATCTTTAAGAGGTCTCACCTCTTGGCCTCCACAAAATCTTTAAGAGGTCTCACCTCTTGGGCCTCCACAAAATCTTTAGAGGTCTCACCTCTTGGGCCTCCACAAAATCTTTAAGAGGTCTCACCTCTTGGGCCTCCACAAAATCTTTAAGAGGTCTCACCTCTTGGGCCTCCACAAAAATTTTTAAGAGGTCTCACCTCTTGGGCCTCCACATAATTTTTAAAGAGTCTCACCTCTTGGGCCTCCACAAAATCTTTAAGAGGTCTCACCTCTTGGGCCTCCACAAAATCTTTAAGAGGTCTCACCTCTTGGGCCTCCACAAAATCTTTAAGAGGTCTCACCTCTTGGGCCTCCACAAAATCTTTAAGAGTCTCACCTCTTGGGCCTACAAACAATTTTTAAGAGGTCTCACCTCTTTAGCCTCCACACAATTTTTAACGGGTCTCACCTCTTGGGCCTCCACATAATTTTTAAGAGGTCTCACCTCTTGGGCCTCCACAAAATGTTTAAGAGGTCTCACCTCTTGGGCCTCCACATAATTTTTAAGAGATCTCACCTCTTGGGCCTCCACATAATTTTTAAGAGGTCTCAGCTCTTGGGCCTCCACATAATTTTTAAGAAGTCTCACCTCTTTAGCCTCCACACAATTTTTAAGACGTCTCACCTCTTGGGCCTCCACAAAATTTCCATGAGCCTCTGGCCAGCCCACGGCCTCTTCCTGCCTTTTGCGGTCCTACGCATCCCTCCACATCTCCACTGCTTTACCTGCTAGACATGACACTGGGCCAGGTCGGGTCACTGATATCTCTAGCGCCAACAATTTGGGCATTTTAAGGCTTCTGCATGTGTTTGAGTTGTTTTACATTTTAAAGAAGACATGTCTGACCACATTTCACACACACACACAATGACAATTAGGGGTGGGGTCTATTTGCTTTCCCCCTTGCCTATGCCATCTGTGGTTGTCATAGGCAACGTGATTTTAAGGGGTGCAGAATTTCATCTTCTTTTTTGTCTAGTTTGGCTTGGGGTCCATGGCAATGTAGAGGAAAGAAGGTTTCCTTGTATGGTCTCACTTTACAGAGAGGTTAGATTGTCTTTGGAGTGTATTGTTGAGAGGCTGTGATAGTGGCGTAATAGTGCGACTTGGGCGCGTTATATGCACCCAGACATGCTTCCCCTGCTGTCCCAGTTGCATTCCAGCAGTGTTGGCATCCTTTTCTGAGGTTTCAGGGTGGACTTGGTGACCTCCAAGTGGTCGAATTGAGATTTCCAAGTGGCGAGCATTTTTTTCCCATAGACTTTAATGGGATTCGATATTCGGTCGAATAGTCGAATTTCGCGGTCTATTCGAATCGAATTTCGAACTTTCGAATATTTCACTACTCGCTCATCTCTATTTACAACCTCTGTATTGTTCAAAGCAGAAATATACCACCTAAATGACTTCTATGGGCCCTATCACACTTTCATATGCTTATAGAGGCATATAGACCGTTTTTTTATTCTCTCTTATTCCATATAAAAATGATCAGCTAATGTCACACATATACTAAGCACACATATACAAAGGACACATAGGATCAGAGAACGCACATTAAGTAAATCCATGTAAAGGATAGGTCTCACAGCCATATACTAAACCAAGTAAACTTCCATAAGGGTGATCTTGGAGATTCCGTGAAATGAAGGAAGAATATGTGTGATAATTTTTAACGTTATCATCACATGAACTGATTAATTATTTTCGGTTCAAAAAGTACTTTTATTATTTTGTTTAAGAAAATAGAAACAAAACAAAAAAAAAAATAATAAAACATGGACAGTGTTTCGGCATATATACCTCACGCAGGAGGCTAAAATGGACATCGGTAGACAGTAGTACACGTCCTAGAGTCAATAACATCCTATAACAGGATAACAGGTATTTTTCAATAGTAGATCTCAAAAATTACCTCAGCAAGACTTTAATATAGTGTTGATCGGAGGTTATATGCAAGTGACAACATCCCTAGTCATAATAAAAGGGAAACATTAAGTGCCAGATTGAAGGAAGATTCCGGCCTACCGGTATTTATAGTTGTATAAGTTGAAAGGTATGGGACGAATGGGAGGAGGATAGCCAGGGTTGCCAAAGTTTTAAATAAGCAGCAACTTTATCTTCTAAAGTGGCATTAATTTTTTCATAGATAGCCATTCTGTCCATTCTTTGGATGACCTCTGTGAGGTTGAGGACATCAGTTCTCCATCTAGTCGCAATATGTATACGCGCAGCCAGAAGGAAGAACTGGGCTAACTTAAAGGGAGCATATTTCAATCTTAAGGGTTTATCACCCAGTAAACACACAGATGGAGTCTTATGAAAAGTGAATCCCAGTACATTAGAAATTGTAGAACATACGCCAGACCAAAATGAGCTAACTTTAGGACACGTCCACCAAATATGGAACATAGAGCCAATGGCTTGGCATCCACGGAAGCAGTGAGGATCCACTGCCGGATAAATCCTATGTAGTCTCTCTGGAACCAAATAGGCCCTATGTAACACCTTCAGCGATGTCTCCACCAACGACACCTGCCAACTTCCTCTAGAGATCGCCTCACAACAAGCATTCCATCTAGGAGAAGAAAGAGTGCTATGGATATCCTCCTCCCATTTAATCATGAATGGCAATTTAACATCAGGTGATGGAGTGTTTAACCAGTTATAAAGTCGAGATATAAGTCCCACCCTTTCAAAAGAATACAACAAGAACCGTTCCAAGGGAGAACAGGAGATAGGTGAGGGGGCACTTCCCAAAATAGACCTCCAGAAAGATAATATTTGCGTTAACCTATATTCTTCAGTTATGGGGATATTATACTTAGTGCGAAATTGTGAGGCTGTAGAAAGGATGCCCCGTATCAAAAAGTCATGAAGACGCAGTAGACTGTTAGCAGTCCACCAAGAGAAGGCAGCCACCTCCAACCCTGGAATGAAAGATGGATTATTAATAAAGGGTGTAAGGGGTGCGGGCTTAGACTGGAAGCCCCCCTTGAAGCGCACAGATCTCCAGAGCTGCAATGCATAAAATGATAATGTTGCTTTAGTCTTAAGGTCCGGGGGTAGTGGAGACACAGACCAAAAAAGTGCCTGCCATGAACCTCGAGTCAACATATAAGATTCTAGAGCAACCCATAGTGGCTGAGCTTTACGGCTGTGTATCAAGAAGAGCTGAGCCAGTCTGGCTGCTTTATAATATTTCAGAAAGTTTGGTAGAGATGTCCCACCTAGACGCTTATGGCGAAACAAGACTTCCAGTTTAATTCGGGGTCTTTTGTGGGCCCACAGAAAGGCGGAGAGCTCTTTATGCAGGTTGTGGAGATCTGTGGCCGGGACCGGGATTGGTAATGTCCTAAAAAGGTATAGCAAACGGGGCAGGATAACCATTTTAATGGTATGAATTCTACCCAACCAGGAAATCAATGGAGTGTCCCACTTCCTTAAGTCTGACCTGATGTCCTTGTATAGGGGGGAATAATTTGCCTTGTACATAGTATGAAGATGAGGGGTAAGAAATATCCCCAGATAGGACAATTTGGTAGTGCAAGTACGGAAACCAAATTCCCGCTAAATTAATGCTATGGTGTGAGGGGGGGTGTTACAATGTAGGGTTTCTGATTTGGTGGGGTTAATTTTTAGGCCTGAGGCAGTAGAGAAATCTTGCAGCAGTTGGCAGAGGTTGGGAAGAGAAACTACCGGGTTGGTTATGGTGAGCAATAGGTCATCAGCAAATAAATTAGTTTTATACTCCGTGTCCCCTATAGTGATTCCCTGGATAGCAGGAGTGTTACGTATCAAGGTAGCCAATGGTTCTATGGCCAATGCAAATAGGGCAGGGGATAGGGGGCATCCCTGCCTAGTACCTCTGCAAATATTAATGGGTCTGGAGATAGTAGAGGCAGTAGGCAGTTGGGTGAGCATATATGGACTTTATGGCTATAAGAAAAGAGCCGTCAAAACCCATACATGTAAGTACAGATATCAGGTAGTCCCAGGAGATACAATCAAAGGCCTTTTCTAGATCAAGGGAAAGCAAAGTAAGAGGGAGATGATGCTGATTAGACCAAGAAATAAGATTTACTAATTTGCGGACATTGTCCGGTGCTTCTCGTTGGGGAATAAAACCTACTTGATCAGGGTGGATAAGGTGGGGGAGTAAGAGGTTCAGTCTGCGGGCCAGGATGGAGGTGAACAATTTGGCGTCTATATTTAATAAGGAAATAGGTCTATAGTTGGCGGGGGAGAGGGGATTTTTGTTAGGCTTGGGGATTACTGTAATAAGGGCATCAAGGAATTCCTTGGGCATGGGGTTACCCTGCAGAATATGGTTGCAGTAGGATTTGATGTAAGGAGTCAATATAGAAGAGAACTTCTTAAAATAAATGGCAGTGAGGCCATCAGGACCCGGGGCCTTACCCATTTTGAGATCATGAATAGCCATCTCCACTTCTACCACCGAAACCTCTCTATTAAGTTGATCCAAAGCATCAGCAGTAAGCTTAGGCAAATTGGCTTTAGAGAGAAAGGTGGAGATGAGTTCAGGCCCAGGGTTCTGATGTTGTTTATATAATGCTTGATAGAAATCAGCAAAGGTGTTGTAAATACGATTGGGGTTGCTAGACACTTGTCCCTCCTGGGTCTGGATCTTGATCACCCTATTCGTGATTTGTTGGGATTTGAGTTTTCTGGCCAAAAGTTTGTCTGGTTTGTTGGCATATTTATAATACTTTGCCCTAGTCCAGCGGAGGGCCTTCTCTGTTCTATGGGACAAAACCAGGTCCAATTGCATCTTAGTAGTCTTAATAGCCTGGTGGAGAAATAGGGAAGGGTGTTGTTGGTGGGCATAAACCAGCTTTGACAATTTGGACTCCAACTCAGTTTGGGCTCTTGACCTATCTTTCTTCCTTTTTGCTGCAATTGCTATTAGCCTGCCTCGGACATATGCCTTATGGGATAACCAGAGCCAATGAGGGGAAGTATCATCATTATTATTAGTAACAAAAAATTGTGATAGGTCAGATGATATTAGTGATTGGACCGTAGGATCCGATAAAAGGGCTTCATTAAGACGCCACGAAAAGGGGGTGGAATATTTAGGAGCAAAGTCAAAAACAGAGAGAACCATATCATGGTCTGACCATGCTGAGACAATATGTCTGCTATATAGTAGGAAGGGGAGAGCAAGTGTTGAAACAAATATAATGTCAATACGTGTGTGGGTATGATGGGATGCTGAATAGAAAGTATAACCCCTAGCAGGACCATTATGTTCCCTCCAGGTGTCAGCTATAGAGAGTGAGTGTATCGTGTCCTCAATTAGTTGTTTGTGCACTCGGGAGTGATGGTAATCAGAAGTGTGGGACCTATCAATAGTAGTATTAAGTACAAAGTTAAAATCCCCACACCAAATTAGATAACGGTAAACAAGTGGCTCAATCTTTTCCGCAAGGGACCTAAAAAACTCAATAGGGTAGTCATTGGGTGCATAGGAGTTCACCAGACACATAGGCATATCCTGAAATACCCCGAGTAGGATCAAATATCTGCCATTGGGATCTGCCAAGGTTTGTGTTATCTGAAAAGGGAAGTTAGTCTTAACAAGAGTAACCACACCTTTCGTTTTAGTAGTGTGAGAAGCTGTATAAAAAGTTGAGTAACGGGGATGGAAATAAGCGGGGGAAGACGTGGTGGAGAAGTGCGACTCCTGCAGGCAAATAATATCTGGGTTGTGCTTTAAGTAATCAATAAAAGCTTTTTTGCGTTTAAGGGGGGAGTTAAAGCCCCTCACATTATGCGATAGTACTCGACACATAAGGAGAACTGGACAAAAGTGCATACTGACCCCCAAGAGACCGCAGTCCCACACCACACCCCCCCCATGGAGAACCCTCCGATCCACAGAAAGCATACATAGCAAGGTATCTTAGAGAATACCACAACATACAAATAAACGTAACTAAAGAACAATAATTAAGTAAGGTGTAAAGGTAACAACAAATGGTCAAGAATCTGGGATCGGCTGCGATGGCGGTGCAGCGCCCGATTTCTTTGGCTTGGTCATCTTCCTTGATAATGAGAGCCAGATGTCAGCGCTTGTGGAGCTGCAAAGCAGCGCTAAATCGGCCTTTTAGCAGCGGTGGTCACGGAGCTCACACAAAGCACATCCGCCCTGGTGAGCCTCACGCATGCGCCTCATGAACTGATTAATTATTGAAACAAAGCAGATGTGGATCCGCTATGTCAACTGAACATACTGTATTTAGCTTGGGACTACTCCTAAGGGCGTTATCTAAGTGGTCCCTTAGTCTTCACTCCTGTACAGGGATCTGGACTCTGCTGTAGGGAAACCACCAGGCCACTATCTCTTGGAGTAATCTCTGTTCAAGTGACTGCTAACCCACGGGTGTCAAGGGACACTGGTATGGAGCACCAAGGGATCAGGCAAAACCGTAGGGACAGGCCGAGGTCAGGGAAGGCAGTTTAAAGCAATCTGATAAACAGTCAGAGGTCACAGTGAGAAGCTCATGGTCAGTATGGAGAACAGGCAGTGGACAGGTCAAATAAAGAAGTCAGGCAGATGTTGGTACATGGAACAGACAAACATGCTAATGGCACACCTTTGCAAGAAACTAGAATCTATTGCTCAGGCAACTTGCCATAGGGTAGCCAGTAATTTTCTAGGGAAGATTAGGGTGCGTGCAGTGGACATTTAAGAGCTGGAGAGAGCATGTGCGTCATACAGGCAATGAGAGGCTTTGGTTGCAAGAAGAGGGCCTCAGCCTGTGTGGGAGGACAGCATTTCTCCACGGCCAGAACCCCCTGGGAAGGGAGAGAGGGTCAGAGCCCTGGAGCTATGGAGAGAAGCGGTGCCCACCAGCAGGTGAGAAGCTGCGCCTTAACAATCATTATATGAACTGTGTATTTATAGCTCAAAACTAATAGATAAAAGAATTTACAATACACTGGTGTGGCAGATATAGTCTTGCAGATGACACTGCTTGTGTAATATCCTTCTAGAAACTGCTGGAATTACTTTGAGCAAAGAGAATATATCACTACTTTATAATTCTCTGATGCAGAAATCTACAATCTGACGTGGTTCTGTGGAGTATAGATGTGTATAGATATACACATGAAAAAAATTCCACTTTGCAGAGCGTTCTTGATTTATTCAGTACAGACCAAAAGTTTGGACACACCTTCTCATTCAAAGAATTTTCTGTATTTTCATGACTATGAAAATTGTAGATTCACACTGAAGGTATCAAAACTATGAATTAACACATGTGGAATTATATAGTTAACAAAAAAGTGTGAAGCAACTGAAAATATGTCTTATATTCTAGGTTCTTCAAAGTAGCCACCTTTTGCTTTGATTACTGCTTTGCACACTCGTGGCATTCTTTTGATGAGCTTCAAGAGGTAGTCATCTGAAATGGTTTTCACTTCACAGGTGTGCCCTGTCAGGTTTAATAAGTGGGATTTCTTGCCTTATAAATGAGGTTGGAACCATGAGTTGTGTTGGGCAGAAGTCAGGTGGATACACAGCTGATAGTCCTACTGAATAGACTGTTAGAATTTGTATTATGGTAAGAAAAAAGCAGCTAAGTAAAGAAAAACAAGTGGCCATCATTACTTTAAGAAATAAAGGTCAGGCAGTCCGAAAAATTGGGAAAACTTTGAAAGTGTCCCCAAGTGCAGTCACAAAAACCATCAAGCGCTACAAAGAAACTGGCTCACATGAGGACCGCCCCAGGAAAGGAAGACCAAGAGTCACCTCTGCTGCGGAGGATAAGTTCATCCAAGTCACCAGCCTCAGAAATTGCAGGTTAACAGCAGCTCAGATTAGAGATCAGGTCAATGCCACACAGAGTTCTAGCAGCAGACACATCTCTACAACAACTGTTAAGAGGAGACTGTGTGCAGCAGGCCTTCATGGTAAAATAGCTGCTAGGAAACCACTGTTAAGGACAGGCAACAAGTAGAAGAGACTTGTTTGGGCTAAAGAACACAAGGAATGGACATTAGACCAGTGGAAATCTGTGCTTTGGTCTGATGAGTCCAAATTTGAGATGTTTGGTTCCAACCACCGTGTCTTTGTGCGACGCAGAAAAGGTGAACGGATGGACTCTACATGCCTGGTTCCCACCGTGAAGCATGGAGGAGGAGGTGTGATGGTGTGGGGGTGCTTTGCTGGTGACACTGTTGGGGATTTATTCAAATTTGAAGGCATACTGAACCAGCATGGCTACCACAGCATCTTGCAGCGGCATGCTATTCCATCCGGTTGCGTTTAGTTGGACCATCATTTATTTATCAACAGGACAATGACCCCAAACACACCTCCAGGCTGTGTAAGGGCTATTTCACCAAGAAGGAGAGTGATGGGGTGCTACGCCAGATGACCTGGCCTCCACAGTCACCAGACATGAACCCAATCGAGATGGTTTGGGGTGAGCTGGACCGCAGAGTGAAGGCAAAAGGGCCAACAAGTGCTAAGCATCTCTGGGAACTCCTTCAAGACTGTTGGAATACGATTTCAGGTGACTACCTCTTGAAGCTCATCAAGAGAATGCCAAGAGTGTGCAAAGCAGTAAGTGGCTACTTTGAAGACCTAGAATATAAGACATATTTTCAGTTGTTTCACACTTTTTTGTGAAGTATATAATTCCACATGTGTTAATTCATAGTTTTGATGCCTTCAGTGTGAATCTACAATTTTTATAGTCATGAAAATACAGAAAACTCTTTGAATGAGAAGGTGTGTCCAAACTTTTGGTCTGTACTGTACATAGACAGTAAATATAAAGCTAATCATAACCTTAATTTGACCAACCCAATATGAGAGAGATTCTGTCTGTTACCTAGAAACAAAAATAGCACAGATCGAGTTCTGCCTCCAATCATATCTGCTCAATTTACCTCAATGCTATTTTTAGTCTTTCATACCATACATTCTATATAAAAGCCGATTTTATTCCCATTAATATACAGAATCCCCTTTCATTAACTTTGCTCAGTCCCTGAATAACATGTATAAGATAACATTTGCACAGTGCTCCGTATATATAAAGAATATTTCCATCTAATATGTATTTATGCAAAAATGCAATTATTATCTATGCACAGATCCATGATTAGTAGTCGTTAAAAAAATAGAATGAGCGCTGTGATCATATTTTGTTAGAAAGGAACCGTTGAATGTATGAGGTGTTGCATAGGCTACATAATGGAAGTGGCAAATGCAAAGTTGTCAACTATCCTGAATTTGCTGGGACTGTCATTTTCAGAGACTGTCCTGGCAAATTCGGGCTGTTGTAGAACAAAAATGGGTGCGGCTCTAGTATACCTCACCCTTAAATGGGCATTTTTGGGCCAGGACAGGGCTTAAATGTCCTGATTTTGCCAACTAAAGCATTGGTGCAACTAGAAATTGTGATATTTGGTACCAGAGGAACCATTGACTTTCAGGACCATGAAAAAGGCAATGCATTTTTTTATCTAGCTGCACTATAATTAAATGAACTACAATGTATCTGCAAAGTTAATATTATATTACAGTGTGTTTCTGGTTTGGAGGTACACAGGGGAATATGTTGGCAAGTTGTGTAATGCACCCACTGTCCCGGCTGCCACTACTACTACTGTACAACTGCTGTTCCCAAAAAAAAGGGATTTTTTTCAAGGCTTTTGTTATAGCCACTGAGGAAGGAACTGATATTGTTCAGAAACGCTTTTGACATTGGCTTTAATGGTGGAAATTTTCGGTTGGAATTTTTCTGGGTGCAACAGCAACACCCTCATTGCAACCAGGGATTAATTTGCATATTATTAAAATGCTGTTTTCTCTGCGATGCAGTCAAGGAAAGAGAAGGGACCAACACTATTAGATTCAGCTGACAAGAGCACTTCTTCCATGTCAGCTGATTTCATTGAGGAGTATTTAATTCCCTTTAAGTCCAATTAGTACTTTGTCACTTGAGAATCAATCATTTAAAAGTATATACACATTTTATTTTCCTTCCTAAAGGGTATACACCGGACTGAGCGCTCGTGACAAGCTACCAGAGAACAGCCATTTAGTAAGGGCTTCCCTTGTACGTTTTGACTAAAGGGAATGAACATTCCTATGAACGCGCATTCCCAATAATTGGCCCTTTTATTGTGCCAATGCATCATTGATGAGGATGCCAAAATCATCATTTCTGGGCAGAAGATCATCCTATGTAAACAGGGATCTGTTGCCCAGAAGCAATGATTCTCTGTTGGGACAGGCAATTCCATTAGCATTCACTCGTTCCCACACAGAGGAGATGATTGCTGCATGTAAATGAAACTCTCATCTCCACTGATAAACAGACAATTGTAAGGGATAAACGGTTCATTCTCCAGAATCTTCTGCTCAGTTAGTTGTATATAGGGGCATTGAAGTTCTTGATTTCTAGATTTTAATATTGATGACCTATCCTGAGGATAGGCCATCAATATTAGATTGGTGTCGCCCAAATCAGCTGTTTCAGAGTAGCTCCAGCTCCAGAAATCAGCTCCGTAAGTACACAACTCCATCTACAGCGTAGTGGACTGAGCTGGTAACTGCAGTACTGTTCCCACTGAAGTGGATGGGAGTAATACTGCAGTTAAAAACTCTGTCTGCTACACAATGGATGGAGCTGTGTGCTCTGGCACCGATTTCCATGAACGTGGGGGTGTGGAGTGCCCGCCTATTAAAATCCTGGACAACCCCTTTTATGGGACTAGTAAAATAGAATAGTAAAATAGAGAACAATGATTAAATATATTGGGAGAGATAATAAAATCTAGTGTAGGTAAGTACATTTTAAAAGGTTTGTCTAAGATAAGAAAAGAGTCTGTCATTTCTAGAAGTAGCTCTACTCTTGTTCATGACACGTATTTCAGCATGAGCTGTAATACTAGCCACAGCCTATAGATGTTTCTGGTAAAAAGCAACCTTTAGCTAACCTCAATCAACTCATTAACTATTATAGGGGTTGCCCGGGGTATTATAGGGGTTGCCCGGAATGTGGTGGGCGAGTGATGTGATAAAATAGTAAAAGAAGCAATACCTACCAACATATTTCACCATTGTTCTAGTGCCACCACTCTGGTCCTTCCTTTTGGTTTCTGCTTACCTGGCTGCAGCAGTGTCATGGCTGTATACCCATGTGACCACTGCAGCCAATCACTGGCCTCATGCCATATACCACAGATGCCAGTCATTGGCTGAAGTGGTCACATGGGTAGATGACCAAGTCACTTTTGCATCTAAGTAAACAGAGACCTTCAAAGAGGACCTAGGTGGCAGTGCTGGAAGGGCAGGAGATTTTATCACATCCCTCCTTGGACATATTGTGACAAACTGGGACAATCCATTTAATACTAAATTATATAAAATAATGCATTATGTACATATATTTACCTCTAGACCCAATAAACTCGTCTTGTGTGTAAATCTTTTTTTAGAATCCAAAAAAAAAATCACAACCACAAAATGTTACAATGAAATCTACAAAGAATAAAAGTTATTCTAATTACCTTTCATGCACAACCTGGTTCTCTGTATCCATTAGGCCATATAATGATCAGCAAAACAAATGAATAATGGCTTTGCACGCTACCAAAATCAGCGGCATTCTACAATGTCCTTATTCCACTCGTCTTACGCATAATACAATGTGCAGACTAAGCAGTGTGTCGTGCAGTGTGTGACCTATGTATTATTCACATTTGCACAACAACCCTTATTCCCGACAATCAAATGAGAAATCCGAATGAAGGCTGACATTCTGAATTCCCTTAAATGGTATTTCTATTTTTGCCTATGCCCTTTTAACCTTGCGTGAATCACATCATACTGCCAAGCTGCCTCGCTGCAAATATAAAATATACAATTAAGTTATTTTTGTGCAAAATATAGCATTACTGGAAAGTAACGATGAAGTCGGTGGGCAGAGTGAGAGATAAATAATTTGGCTAAAGAATAATGATGCACATGAATATTTTATGTCGACAACTAAAATATCTGTATACCTCTATGGTCAATTTTTCTTTATTGTGGTGCCATAATCTGTACTCTCTAGAAAGTTGCACATAAGTTCCGGTGTTAAATATCACTTAATTGCGATCATTTTCATCCATTCTCTCCTAATCTTCCATGTGTGGTTTGACCAAACACTAAAGGTATTTTATGCAATTGAAGAAAAAAATTAACAGATGTTCATTTTTGTGTATTCTATAAAATGCTCTCATACAGGGGCGTAGCTAAGTGCGCATGGGCCCTGGTGCAAGAGTTCAGCTTGGGATCCCCCTCCCTCAGTGCTTTGTGGCCAGGGGCAGGGGAGCACATAGCCTTTCTGCTGCCTGAGGTAAAAAATGAAATGGTACCCCCCTATGCCAAATTCTTGACCTAACCCCTTCCCTCCAGCCAGAGGTTTAACTTGTCCAGCATGCCCTTTCTGTAATACTAATACTGCGACACAAGGGTCTTTGGGCCCCCTTAGGCTCCTGGGCCCAGTAGCGACTGCTACCTCTTCACCCCCTATAGCTACGCTCCTGCTCTCATAGATAGAGATGAGCGAATTATTAAAAAATTTGATTTTGCTGCTTAGCCGAATTTTACAAAAAAATTAGCATCGTGATGAATTACTTCGTCATAAAGCGCATTTCTTTGTAAGTAATGGGTGCAATGACAGGGAGCTGATATTGCGCCGCTCTCCATCATTGTACCCCTCAAATGCCATGTTCGTACGTGATCTGATATAAATAACAGCCTATAAAATTAAAAAAAAATCATCAAGAGTCACTATACTTTGACACAATTTAATTTAATAGAGAATGGTGTAATTAGCAAATTTCTAAATCATTTCAATTAAAAAATCTACCTGCATCCACCTGAAAAAAGCTGTAATGTCATGGCTACCCGAGGTCTCGCGTCCACCTAATTGCAGTCCACTGTCTGTTGTTAGGCTAGATTTGTCACTAGTAACAGAGACACAGAAGATGGCTAACAGTTAATGGGTGGCATGTCAGAGCTAGCTGAATTTCTGGGCCTGGGACTATAAAAGCAGCAAAAGTTCAAAATAAAAGGCTGGTGGCCAGGGATAGCAAAACCAATCCCAAAAAAATCTTCAAATATATAAATGCAAAAAAACCTAGGTCAGAGCATGTAGGACCCCTGAATAATAGTGATGGGGAATTGATTACTGGGGATCAGGAAAAGGCGGAGCTACTGAATGAGTTCTTTAGTTCTGTATATACACATGAAGAGGTGGGAGCTGCTGTCGGTAGAGTAAGTGCTGGTGATACTTCATGTAATATACTCAACTGGTTCAATATAGATATGGTCAAAGCTAAGTTAAACAAAGTAAACGTGAATAAGGCTCCAGGACCGGATGGGTTACACCCAAGAGTTCTTAAGGAACTTAGTTCAGTAATTTCTTTGCCCTTGTATATAATATTCAAAGATTCTCTGGTGACTGGCATAGTGCCGAGGGATGGCGTAAAGCAAATGTGGTGCCCATCTTCAAGAAGGGCTCTAGGTCATCCCCGGGGAATTACAGACCTGTGAGCTTAACGTCCATTGTGGGGAAACTTTTTGAGGGTCTAATAAGAGACTATATACAGGAATATGTTTTGGATAATAGTATTATAAGTGATAACCAGCATGGTTTTACTAAGGACAGAAGCTGTCAGACTAACCTGATTGGTTTTTATGAAGAAGTGAGTAGAAGTCTGGATAGAGGGGCGGCTGTGGATATTGTGTATTTGGACTTTGAAAAAGCGTTTGACACGGTCCCTCATAGACGTCTGACGGGTAAATTAAGGTCGGTTGGATTACAAAATCTACTCTGTAACTGGATTGAGAACTGGCTGAAGGAGCATACTCAGCGAGTGGTGGTGAATGATTCCTACTCTGAATGGTCCCCAGTTATAAGTGGTGTACCCCAAGGTTCAGTGCTGGGTCCACTTTTATTTAATTTATTTATTAATGATATAGAGGGAGGAATTAACAGCACTGTTTCAATTTTTGCAGATGACACTAAGCTTTGTAGTAGAGTCCAGTCAATGGAAGATGTGCAGAAGTTACAAGCTGACTTGGACACACTGAGTGTTTGGGCATCCTCTTGGCAGATGAGGTTCAATGTGGATAAATGTAAAGTTATGCATCTGGGTACTAACAACTTGCATGCCTCCTATGTCCTAGGGGGAGTAACACTGGGAGAGTCACTTGTAGAGAAGGATCTGGGTGTCCTTGTAGACCATCGACTGCAGAATAGCATGCAATGTCAATCGCCTGCTTCTAAGGCCAGCAGGATATTGTCATGTATTAAAAGAGGCATGGACTCGCGGGACAGGGATGTCATATTACCACTGTATAAAGCATTAGTACGGCCTCATCTGGAATATGCTGTTCAGTTCTGGGCTCCGGTTTATAGGAAGGATGTCCTGGAGCCCTGAAAGGGTGCAGAGACGGGCAACTAAACTGATAAGGGGCATAGAGCATCTTAGCTATGAAGAAAGATTGAAGGAGTTAAACTTGTTTAGTCTTGAGAAGAGACGTATAAGGGGGGGAGATGATCAACCTGTATAAGTATGTAAATGGCCCATACAAAAAATATGGTGAAAAACTGTTCCCCTCAAAAGACAAGGGGGCACTGCCTCCGCCTGGAGAAGCAAAGGTTCAGACTCCAGGGGCGACAAGCCTTCTTTACTATAAGAACTGTGAATCTGTGGAACGGTCTACCGCAGGAGCTGGTCACAGCAAAGACAGCTGAGGGCTTCAAAACAGGCTTAGATAAATTCTTAGAGAAAAAGAAGGTCACCACATATTAAGAAATGTAGAGTCATGTCTTAAGGTCACCTGTACCCCTCCCTTTCATCACTCCTACCCCCTCCCTTGGTTGAACTTGATGGACATGTGTCTTTTTTCAACCGTATTAACTATGTAACTATGTAACTATGATAGAAGAACTGTTTGTACACTCTTTCCGAAGAGCAGAGAAGCTCCAATGTGTCTGTATGTCTGATCTCTCCCTCTTTATCAGCTTTCTGAGCTCCCTATACTAAAATAAACATAGTGAGAAGTAAGGGAAATGAGGTTACTGCACATAATACTGCCTGATTACATAGAAGGGAGATTTCCCCATGCTTGTGAGAGAAATGGAGCTAGCTGTGCAAGTGAAACATGGAATAACATGGCTGAGGAAGACATTAGGGAAGCCCAAAAAGACCTGTCCCTTCACAGTTATGATTCTACAATGAAGCACAACTCAGGTATACTTTAAAACCTTATATAGATATAACCGTACTCATCCACTGGTCTTCAATCTCCATTTAGAAAAAGCAAGTCATAGTAATGCCATAAGGACATAAAATGTTCAAAATTACATTTTTTTTCTATATACTATTCCTAAGTAATTAAATGAACCTCAGGAATCTCTGAGCTTGAAGTTGACATATAAGTCCATTTATTAAGTGTTATGTTATCTGGCAAATTCTTGTATTTCCTGAAGTCTTGGCAGTGGAGTACACAGAAAAACGGTACTGAATGTTTCCATAATGATGTCACTGTGGCCAAGCCTATAGATGTTTTGCAACTTCTATTCTTCTTTTGAATCTATTTGTCTCAACAAGCAAAGTTCTTCACCTGCAAGGGGCTGTCCCCACAGCTAAAGATGCTCCCTCTGCCACTTGACGGGGCCAGACATCTCAGCCGATCCTGACAATCTTGCTCCTGCACCACTGCTCCGTGTAGTGCCGCAAGTGCAGAGGCTCTGCTTCCACTTCTAGAGCAACAACTGTTCATGAGACACTACCCCATGTACTAATCACCCTCTCGAAGGTGTAGAACTTTGGTTGATGAGACAATCAAGTCGCTCATCTATATGACATTTTGTAGTACCATTTGTCAATTTAAAGGGGTTCACCAGGCTTTTTAAAAAAATCCGACAGCCTTCTGACCTGTTGTGGGAAGACAGTTTGGCCACAGTGATATCATTATGGCAACACTCAGAACAGTTTTCTGTGTACTACACTGCCAAGACTTCAGAAAATACAAGAATTTGCCAGATAACATGACACTTAATAAATGGATCCATATGTCAAGTTCAAGCTCTGAGATTCCTGGGGTTCATTTAATTACTTAGGAACATTAACTAGAAAAACATTTTTAATTTTAAACAAAGATGATATATTATTAGAAATTTCATATTAGTCTTTGATCTCACATGATGTTCTCTAACATTCCCTCTTAAACAAAGAGTGGACCATTAATTGATTTCTGCTGGGGGGGGGGGTGTTAATGCTCCTTACATAGATGATCCCAAGGAACTTCTTGTTCAGAAAATAATGACTGGTGTAGGAAGCTGGGAGTGGAACAGCTGCCATCTGGATGAAGAACTTAATAGCTAAAACGTCAATTGATGAGAGTTTTTCAGGGAAAACAGCCATTATAACGACCACCAGGTTAAGTGTCACTTCTCTTTTCTTGTGAGGAACAGACTCTGTTTAAATACAATGTCTGGAACTATATACTCTTCAAATAGTTGAGAGCAAGACATTCTCTGTCTTCCTAATACTGTATGCTCCCTGTTGAATTTCAATCCCTTAGAACCTATCTTGGGAACACAATATGCATGGGAGGCACATAAGTATGAGTAGGTGTGTTTAAAATTAGAGCACCTCTTTAATATTTTAATATCTTACTTCTTTGCTGAGATATTAGTACTTAAAGGGGTTATCCTAGGAAAAGTATTACTATTCAATGAATACGGCATATTGTTAGTTTTTTTTAAGTACCTAACATTTCCTCTGTGGTAGCACCCCTTGATTTGTCTCCCATGGCCAAATTTGTGGTCTACCTCCAGCTCCTTCACCTCCTTCATCTCCTTGTATGAAATTTGAAGTGGATGCTGAAAATACACAAAGTGGCAGATTTAAAGAGTGGTGTTTCTTACACCAGTCTTAGTCTAAAGTCCATTGGAATAAGGTGCATCAAATGTATTTAGTTTCCTAACAAATGTGACACATCTAGCAGTATGTGCACCAGAACATCAAATGTACACTGATTTACAGGGATCTATTAAAGTCTGATCTTCACAACAAGTTTGTGTATCATGGCACGGGTGTTTTTGACACTCATTAGGCTGGAAGATATTACAAAACCATCTCTACAGAGCTTGGACTCCACTAATTCACACTCAGATAGATTTTGTCCAAAAAGATAAAAAAAAGACCATTATTACCCTGATGACTCCAACAGCAAAATGTGTAATAGTCCACAAGGTCACTAAGGAACCCAAGGTAACCTCCAGGCCACTAAAGGCCTTTCTCCCATTAGCTAATGTTAATGTCCATGAGTCCATCATCAGAAAGACATTGAATAATTGTAGTGTACATGGCAGGATTGAAAGGGGAAAGCTGCTGCTGTACAAATACAACATTGCTGGCCATCTACAGTTTGCTAAAGGTCACCTGGAAAAATGCGAAGGCTATTGGAATAATAGACCAAAATAGATTTTTTTTTTTTTTTTGCTTAAATGTGAAGTGTTATGTTTGGAAAAAGGAAAAAACTGAATTTCAGCATAAAAACCTCATCCCAACTGTGAAATGAGGTGGCGGTAGTATTACGGTTTGGGCCTATTTTGCTGCATCTTGGCTAGGACCACTTGCCATCATTAAAGGGGTTGTCTAGGTTCAGAGCTGAACCCGGACATACACAGAATTTCACCCAGGCAGCCTGCCTGACAAGAGTATCGGAGCATTACATACTCCAATGCTCTCCTTTGCCCTGCGCTGAATTGCGCAGGGCAAAGGCATTTTGTGCAGTTCCCGTGATGAACTGGGCTCTGCCAGGCGGAGGCTTCTGCCCAGCAGTGTGCCGGTGACGTGACCGGCACTGATGGGCGGGCTTTAGTGCTGCCCTAGCCTGTAAAACGGCTAGGGCAGTGCTAAAGCCGACCCATCAGAGCCGGTAACATAACCGAACCCACTGCTGGACAGAAGCCTTCGCCCGTCAGTGTGTTGTTTGTAAATAAGAAAACCCTTGCCCTGCGCAATCTAGCGCAAGGCATTGGAGCGCATTAGAGCATGACATGCTCTGATGCTCTTGTCAGGCAGGCTGCCTGGGTAAAAATGTGGGTATGTCCGATTTCAGAGCTTTAATGGAATAATGAATTCTGAATTATACCAGTAAATTCGAAAAGAAAATGTCAGGACATCTGTCTGTGAGCTGAATCTCAACAGAATGCAGGTCATGCAGCAAGACAAGGACTCTAAGCACACAAGTTGTTCTACCAAAGAATGTTTAAAGAAAAATAATGTTAAAGTTTTGGAATGGCCAAGTTAAATTCTTGTCCGTGATCCAATAGAAATGTTGCAAAAGGACCTGAATCAAGCAGTTCATGGGAGGAAACCTACCAACACAACAGAGTTGAACCTGTTTTGTATGGATGAATGAGCTAAAATTCCTCCAAGCTAATGTACAATCAGCAATTACTGTAAATGTTTAATTGCTAGGGGGAGGGGGGAAATCACACCAGAAACTGAAATCAAAGATTCACATAATTTTGTCCAATACAGACATGTGATATTGGATCATCAAAAATAAATAAATGACTAAGGCCTCTTTCACACTAGCGGCAGTCTGGATCCGGCAGGTGAAGGGTGCCGTCGGATCCGGACTGCCGCAGGGACATGTGTGGGGCCGGAACCGCGTTCCAGCCCCACACATGTCACACAGTACCATATACAGACATACACACACATACACACAAACACATACATACTTACATACTCTAGGCAGGCAGGCAGGCAGACAGGCCGCACGTCTTTACGCCCAGGAGGCGCGCAGCTTTGACGATTCCCCACAGCGCCCTCTGCTGGGCGCTGTAAGGAATCGTCATAGCGGCGCGCCTCCTGGGCATGAAGACGTGCGGCCTGCCTGCCTGGAGTATGTAAGTATGTGTGTGTTTGTGTGTATGTGTGTGTATGCATGTATGTCTGTCTGTCTGTCTGTCTGTATGTGGTGACGGATCCGTCCTGAACTCCATTGAAAGTCAATGGAGGGCGGATCCGTTTACCATGTTGGTCACACCAAACGGATCCACCCCCATTGACTTGCATTGGGGGTCATTCCGGATCCGTCTTGGTGCGGATGCCTGGACCGGAGAGAAAACCGCAGCATGCTGCGGTTTGTTCTCCGGTATGAAGACGGAACGGAATGCTTTCAGGAGCATTCCGTTGTCTTCAGTTCAGTTTTGTCCCCATTGACAATGAATGGGGACAAAACTGAAGCGTTTTTTTCCGGTATTGAGCCCCTATGACGGAACTCAATACCGGAATTTAAAAACGCTAGTGTGAAAGTAGCCTTAGTCTAATAATTTTGACTCATTTGTTTGATTTGGTTATCTTTATCTACTTTTAGTACTTGTGTGAAAATCTGATGTATGTTTAGGTCAAATTTATGCAAAAATAAAGAAAATTCTGAAGGGTTCACAAACTTTCAAGCACCGCTGCCATGAGCGTAAATATAGTAAATCTGTTGGCCAACAAATTGCTTTGCACTCACATGCACTTTTCTTGCCACTTTTGAAAAGTAGGGAGATATTTAAAATCTATACTTGCAAATAGTAGCACAAATATGGCATGCACCATAATTTGCAACATTTTTACGCCATTAAAGTAGTGTGAAACCATGGATAAATTTGCCCCAAAGTGGATGTGTAATCTTTTTTTCTATGTATTTTTCCCTTAGCATTTCAGATCTGAAACACTGCTGACCTACCCTAAAAAGTCATATTGTATCTGAATGTAATGAGTATTACAGATCTGTAATAAAGATGCAGTACTAAATAGTCTTCTGCAAACAAAATTCTGCAAATGAAATTCAATACATAAGACTGCCCTTTTAAAATAAAAATGCAATATGGATGACATACAGTCACATACAGTAACCTATTTGAATTTTCTCTTCATGCTGCATTAATGAAACAGCTGTATATTTTATAGATCCATCTTTTAGATTAAAATTAGATCAATATTACAGACCAAAAACTGGAAGTAATACTAATGAAAAATACACCAGTGTGAAAGACAGGTGAAAGTGGCTAACAAGTGAAATTAATAAAACATATTAGATCTCACATTATTTTCGCTCTATTTCGTTCAAGATCTACAGGCTAACAACAAACTGATATCAATTTTTGCTGCAGATTCCAGAAGGAAGACTGCTCTAAAAAGATATCAAATTTCTCCATTGTGAAGATGAGAACATTTTCAGCTTTTTTTTTTTTAAGCCTTCAGAGCCTCCTGAGATTTCTCTCGTCTCTGTCTTTACTTCTGCAGCTGAAGAAAGGCTCTTTCACATCATACATTATTCATATGTGCTATTTTCCATCTTTAACATTGCTGGTGCTACCCAAACAAGTATTGACTTTTTCTAAGTCAGTCTCATTTTCTCCCAGTATGTGAAACAGATTACACATACGTCCTATATGTTATTACAATTAATTATTGCCCTTCAACGATACATACAGTGTAAAGAAAATTAGATTAATAATAAGTTTAGTTTGAAAAACCCAATGTATAAATCTGGTAGAGGGGTTTTGCTGTTAAAATGATAATCATGGCAATATTCATGTGCGCTGAAGGCCAGATCCGTCCTGCTTTTGGTATTATGGAAAGATGGAAGACGGTAATATGAATGTTTTCCTTCTGGTAGAATCCAGGCACATTTTATTTGTATTTTATTGTATTATTATTTTTTTTTTATTTTAAGGGAAAGGTGCACTTTTTTAATCAGATAGTTTTATTCCATTTTTAAGTAAATAATACAATATAAAAATAAACTCTCTACCCTCCTTCCCTCAGCTCCCTAAAGATTAAGAGTGTCATTCATACATAAAGAGATACGGCATATAATCCCCGCAAAGCCCTCTCGTAACTGCAGGACCCATTAAAGAGGCTCTGTCACTAGGTTGTAACCTATGTATTTAAATACATAGGTTACAAGACCTAGTGACAAACTTTAAAATCATACCTGTCATGGGAGTTCTGCACAGCGGTTGCGTAGATATTTAACTTAGAAAACATATGCAAATGAGCCATCGGAGCACCGAGGCACGTCCCCTCGCTATTGGCACGCCCAGTACCCTATTTGATAGACAGCGCTAGACTTACGAGTCTAGCGCTGAAATCCCGCGCATGCGTCTTAAAATATCCACTGGAGCATGCGCAGTAGCGCTTGCAGTGTCTACAGTGTTTGCTACTGCGCATGCTCCAGTGGATATTTTGACGCATGCGCAGGATTTCAGCGCTAGACTCGTAAGTCTAGCGCTGTCTATCAAATAGGGTACTGGGCGTGCCAATAGCGAGGGGACGTGCCTCGGGCCCGGGGGGGCGGTGATGGAGCGGTGCTCCGATGGCTCATTTGCATATGTTTTCTAAGTTAAATATCTACGCAACCGCTGCGCAGAACTCCCATGACAGGTATGATTTTAAAGTTTGTCACTAGGTCTTGTAACCTATGTATTTAAATACATAGGTTACAACCTAGTGACAGAGCCTCTTTAAGAGGCATACAAAAAACAAAAACATTTGGCAATAAATCCAGCCAACTGCAGATGGCCCTGGATTATTCCTCCCCAGCTCAGTTTTCACTATCTGATAGGCTAAGACGGTGATTAATGCAGATCTATCACATAGAAGGTCAGAGAAAGGTAAAGCCTGTATTACACTTGCCGATTTTTTGGCAGATGATCGCTAACGAGCATTCATAGTAACACTCATTAGTGATCATCTGTCAGTCTACTACTGCAAACGCGCGTTCATCGGACAATCCAAACTTTTGATGGGTTGAAAAATCATCATTTGCTCAGCGGCAGATCGCGGTGTCTTATTACGATCTGCTGCCAGCAAACAATAGTTCAGTATAGGGATGCAGTATTGCAAAGAAGCAGATAGCCCTAATTCACACAGGAAGCCGGCACCTGTCAACATGGGACAACAGTGGCCTTGAACTGCCCATAACACATCTGAAAGCAAGCTCTTCTTCTGTAACAGTGGAGTGAAACGCAGTACACTCTGTGTAACAACTGGGACCTCCTATCAGCCACATTAATCGATATTTTGTCTACATCAGTTGGTATCTCTTCTGAAGCATGTCCTTCGACATCAATGTAGAGCCCACAAGCAAAGCATGGAGATTTGAGCCAAAAAAGCATTACAGTCTACTTTGTTCTAGTGACTGGTGGGCTAACAAACATTTATGACACATCATAGGGAAATGTTGCATATACCCTTTAAAATATGGAAGGAAACAGAGACGTAAAAAAGGCTCCTGACCTCCTATTCCAGCAAGCGCAGAATTATTCTCCTGAAGCAAAGTTCTAACTTCCAAACACTTTAAAAATTATACAGAGGAATTGCATAAATCAAATCCCTAATATAATGTTATTGTCAGAATCACTACCTTTAGCTGCACAACCAGTTTTATAATAATGTCATATTCCCCATATTTATGTTGTAATTATGGTGTAATCTCTGACAGAGGACAGCAGACATAGTCAGTTGTAAAAAAGGAAAATCATTGTAGTCCAGTGGGTCACTGTTGGAATACTTAAAGGATAAAAGAAGTGAATCCAACAATAACCTTTTATTAGGGAATCACTATTCAACCAATATGAGATTGGCGGTGGTCTGACTCGCAATACCCCCACTGGTCAGCTGTTTAAGGAAGCTGTGCACTCACTGGAGTTCTGTTGAGCTCTGCTGCCTCCTCGAGGTTTACGAAGCACAGCACCATCCATTTGATAAGGGCTGTGCTTGGTATTACAGAGCTGCGTCTAGTCCATGTAACTGATGAAAGTGATGTCACTTGGCCTAGGAAGAGGCCAGTGTGCTCAAGGAGCACCGCAGCCTTTTCATGCAGTGGACCCCCAACAATCCAATATTGATGACATATCCTGAATATAAGTCATCAATATATAAATGCCAGAAAACCTATTTGAGGAATTGGCCCATCATAGAGCCATATAAGCCAGAGAGACAAGCTACTCCCAAGTAGTAGTGCTGTTATGAATGGTCACAATGTAATACAACTGGCTGACTGTTTCCCTGGAAAAATTGTCTGTTTGCTGGGGATCCATAGAGGGGTCATCAACTCTTAGCAACAGTACAAAGTGATTACAAAAGTCATTTCTCACTTTGGACAATCTTTCTGCATTACACAGAAAGCCATTGATCTGAATGGGCACCAGGTAATGCTTCATTTCCCACGTGGTGGTCCAAGGAATATGTACATTTACTGGCAGGTTTCCCCACCAATAACAGCTTATAGCTGGGTGTTTCAGCAGTAGGACACTTTATCATCTTATTGTCAAGGAACCCTTCTAAACAAGTAGGGATGGTCCAAAGTGGAAAACTTCTTTAAATGAGCTGCCCAGGATTCCCTGGGTTTTGATTTAAACGCCTACCGTGGATGACCTAATACAAGAATCATACTCGCCTGGTCCCTGCCACTCCAGTCCTGCGCCCTGATGCAGTCTTCAATCTTCCATTCCCAGGATTGATAGCACAGCAGTGACATTTTGCTTAGGAATACGTTATCGATGAGGCCAGTCACTGACTGCAGTGGTGCATGTGAATCCTTTCCACAGATCAGCAGTAAGTAAACAAGCCTGGGACCGGAAGATCATCAGTCTGCAGGACTGCAGCAGTGGGGACCAGGTGAGTATGATTTTTGTTTAAAGTCAACCATGCTGGGGAGAAAGCTAACTGAAAAATAAGAGGATCCTGGAAAACTCCTTTAAGCATTGAGAGAGTTTCTTTTGTTGTTAGTAGCCACTGTACACAGAAAATTGTTACCAATTCCTAACTTCTTGGGTTGCTTTCTTTTGATATTTAAAGTGGTTCTTTTCCTGGACCACTAAAAAATTTGGGGAGTATACAAGATGGGTGAGAGGATCTAACTTACTCTTGAGGTCACCAAATCTGGGCAGCAGAGTGTTTTGTAGATCCTTGCATCTATGATACTAAAAACATTTTAAAGAATCGTTTTATATTCAGTTCTATCATGCCATAATAAAAGGTTTCATATTAGTAACTTTCACTTAAAGGGTTTCTCCGGCCTTGGAGCCAACAACCCATATGGTCCTCACCTGTGCCCCTTATAACAAAAAAGACCACTCACTCACAGTCTTGCCCTGCTCCATTCTTGGACACTTTTGTCCCCATATGACCAGGAAGTAGCGGTGGCCAATCATAAGCCTCTGTGGTCACATACTGGCCAAAAAAAGTCATAGGAACAAGCCGTTTACTGGTCTTGTAGGGACTGGAAGCAGCCAGAAATAGCTGCTGTCTAATAATACAGAACCTTCCAACCTACCATGACCATGGATTCATATAGTCCACTCATCGAAAAAAGAAAACACGGTTACAAGAAGGTGGTGCAATGGTACATTCACTCCTTCTAATGGAACACTAATGAAGCCTTTTCACACGCTAACACCAAGAAACTATCCTAACACAAAAAAGGCAACAGGCAAAGAAAAGCATAGACAGTTGTTTTGGGGTACTTGCCACTTGACAGTACAAAGCAGGGTACTAGTTTGTGGGATGAAATGTCTGAGAACCAGTATCTTTCCCTAAACTGAGTTGCATCCAAGGCACTGCATGAACCCAGCTCAGAAGTGATGGTTAAAAACAGGCAAATCATAGTCACATCTATTTCTGACTTCAATCCTAATTTGTAACAGTATTTTTTAGATCATCAGTTTCATTAAGCATTCAAAGTCTGTTGTTAATTAACTACTTGGATTTTCACACAATGAGCCAGCTCTGTGGGTGAAAATACCTTGCTAATAAGAAAGTCAGAGGAGGACAAACTGGTTCAAAACCACAAAAAAAGTCATAGTAGTTCAAATAACCATGTAACGTAGAGAAAACTGAGTACCTAACCGTGAACTTCTAGTAGAAGGCACCACCACACCAGGTTCTACTCCTGTCAGCCTACAACAGGAAACTGTGGCTACAATGGGCACAGGCTCACCAAATCTGGACAGCAGAGTATTAGAAACTATTGCCTAGCATGATGAATCTCAATATCTGCTGCATCGTGCAAATAGTAGGCTCAGAATTTAGTGTAAAGCATATGTATTGGTACTTTTGGCAGTGTGGGCAGGTGCCAAGTCTTGCTGGAAAATGAAATCAGCATCTCCATAAAGCTTGTCGGCAGAGGTAAGTATGCAGAGCTCTAAAACAGGCATACTCAACCTGTGGCCCTCCAGCTGTTGTAAAACTACAACTCCCATCATGCCATGATGTAGGCTGTCTAGGTATGCTTGGAGTTGCAGTTTTGCAACAGCTGGAGGGCCACAGGTTGTGCATCCCTGCACTAAAATGTCTTGGTAGACGGCTACACTGACTTTGGGCTTGATATAACATAGTGGATCAATACCAGCCGATGACATGGCTCCCCAAACCATCACTGACTGTGGAAACTTTACACTGGACCACAAGCAACTTGGATTGTTTCCACTCCTTAAAAATCTCCCCAAAATTCTGGAATTACCTTTTCTTCACAATCCATTCAAGGCTTCAGTGTGTTGTGTTATCTGACTAAAGTTTGACACCATGAGTTTACAATATTGGACTTTTTCACAATATTCTAATTTTCTAAGATACTGACTTTTGGGTTTTTGTTATATGTAAGTCATAATCATCAACACTTAAAGGAAAAAATGCTTGAAATACAAATTTATATATGAATTGAATTACTGAAATAAATTAACTTTTCATGATGTTCTAATTTATTAAGATGCAACAGTATTTGATAGATGCGGTATAAAAAGAGTAGAAAACAACTGGTAATTGCCTTTAAAATCCTACATTAATAGTAGAAATAATACAGTTGTTTATAACTTTTTAATCATCACTTTCAAAGTGAAATTAATTTTTCAAACGCATAATTATATACAAAAGAAGAAACGTATTTGCATCTCTTTAATGTATCCTTGTTTGCTAGTATACAATTAAATCTTTACTATGGTCTGAAAGATTTCAGGCAGCCTGCTGCGCTGTTCCTGATAATGACACCCTCTGACTGTTACCAATCAGTCAAAATGCCACGAAAACATAGTAACGTTTCCATTGAGAAGGAAGTGAAAGAGATTATTTATAAGAGCTGTTGGAATGGCCTCCTCCTGCCCCTATAAGTAACATGCATTGTCTGATCCCTGCACACTGTCCACATTGTCACACTGCGTGCTCCACAACGATGTCTGCTTTTCTTTGCGCGAGACGAAGTGCCATGTTCTTTTCATGGCCTTTCTAAATTCATACTAAAGGACAAAAAAATCTTTGAATATAAGGACTTAGAATCATGAATGTGAAGTGATCAGTTATCAACCAAGAAACATGAGTAAAGCTGCCTGGTTAGCATCCTAATTGTTCCCAATGCAGATGTTAAGGGCAACGAGGATAGGGATTGTACATTTCACCATTCATGATGCTTTTGTACAGTAGGTAGATAAGTTTCTGGCAAAAGTATCAGGAGAGGGCAGGGGTTTGTTTTTCTCTCCCCATCGAAATAAGCATGAACATTTGGCCAAAGAGGGTAGGTTGAGAGAGATAACACTTGGTCAATGGCTTTTTATTGCCACTCCTAGGCCTCATGTACACAACCGTGTGTAGTCTGCGGTCCACAAATTGTAGATCTGCATAATCCAGATACTGTCTGTGTTGCATCCGCATTTTTTGCAGACCCATTGACTTCAGTGGGTATGTGGTTGACATTTTGCAGACATGTTTTATATTTTTGCGGAATAAACATTGGCTCGCAGAAAGCACATGGATGATCCGTGTACTTAAGGGTGAAGCTATAGTTGAAGCTGGGGAATCGGATGCTACAGTGCCCAAACTTACAAGTAGCCCACCTAGGAGGAGGACAAAGATTTGATTTGTCAAGGCCCCCACAACAGTATCATACAATGACAGTATATACAGTGACATGACATGACAGTATATACATGTAGGAAATGGACGCAGCAGCTGCCTGGCCTGGTCTGAGAGAGATATCTTGACTATCCACAAGAGTGACAGTTGCACGGGATGAGGGGGTCGCTGGAGGGAGGTCCCCATTCAAAAATTTGCTGTGGAGCCCAGTCACTTCTATTTACGCCACTGCATGTGCTTTCTGCATCCATGTGTTTTGTTCCACAAAAAATAGAATATGTCCACAAAATGTGGAGCACGGAATCCACAGCAGAGGTAGTGGGGAACTGGCATGGGGAAGCAGGTAAGTCATCTTCCCTTTGCAGGTCCGGCAGAATGGGGGTTTGCCAAGCTTTAAGGCTCTAAAAAATTTAGTGAATTATACATTCAGGAAAACTATATCATTGTATGCATTTTAGCTTATCTTTAGTTGCAACAGGTCTGTTCATTCTGGACGTGCAACTTCTTCCAATATATACCATGCAAAAAATGGTAAATGTTTCTATCCATCTGTTCATCTATTACTCCTGTTACTGTGCTGAATACTGGAACCGGCTATGTTATTCACTGCACGCCCACAACACCTTGATCCCATGTTTTACCAATAATCCAAAGCAACAGAATAAAGGCAGCACTCCAGAAATAGTGAAAAAAAACAGGTTCTGCATTCACCCTTGTTTCAGCATCATGGAGAAATACTTACACTCATTAGAACTGCTAACCACAGCCGGTAGAGCATCTCAGACTCTACCAACCCCCTGCTTCCCCTATTGCTACGCCCCTGCCTCTACCTATTCCTCTTTCTGACCCTGTGTGTCCTGCCCTGATCTTTGGACTGTTTCCTAGATTGCTCGTGTGCTGCCTGCCCTCAGCTATTTTCCTGACTAGGGTTTTGCTTGTTCCATTGGTGCTCTGCAATGGTGTCTCTTGTCCCATGTCATTAAGCAGCCACTAGACAAAGACTACTCCAAGAGGTAGTGACATGGTAGTTCCCCTGCAGCGGAGTTCAGGATGAAGGATGAAGACCAAGGGGACCACTTAGATAATGCCCTTATGAGTAGCCCGAAGTCAAATCTGCTTAGTGGCATAGCGGATCAATATCCACTTTTGTAACAGAAAGTGAATTTCCCAACTTATATGTAATTTCCTAATATAGTCTACTTAGCACAGGATAGATAAGTCAGCATATTAACAGTCAGTTCTATTCATTTTAGGTGGTACTTGAAGGACAAACTTCTGAACATGTTTCTCCTAACTGAAGCCGCAACTATATTTGTGGCTATCATTATCCTTGACAGGATTTTGTATATGATCTTACATTATGTCTTCTCACTATTAGGGTTATTTCTAAGGGCTGCATGATGCTAAGGGAAAACTCTAGGCAAAGTTTTGCACTGTCTACCTATTGCAGGGACTGAGGGGCAGTGTGTGAGAGGTAATCCATGTGTCATACACCGTCCCCCCAGACCCTGCACTGGGCATAATGCAGTGTATAAATAATATTCCTGATCTGTTCCTTTTAAGGTCATTCTATATCCATTCTATATCCAATTTTGCTAGATTGATTGATTCATTACTTTTCTCTTGTCAGTATAGAACACCTCAATTTCAGGAAGGTGACTACAGCTGTACAACACACTAGAAGAGTAAAGGGCGTATTAGACAGCCCGATTTAACAGGCGATTGTCCTTCCCAGCAATCGTCTGCTCACTAGCGGTGGAGACCACTGCTATTACATGCAGCAATCTCCTCTGTATAAGGAGGAGCAATTGTTATACAATTGCTCTTCCCCTTGCTGAATCATTGTTTGCCGGCAGCAGATCATTGCTAACGAGCATTACTACAAACGGTCGTTAGAAATCATCTGCTGAAAAATCGGTAGGTGTAATACACCCTTTAAGTAGAGATGAGCGAATCATTCAAAAAATTATTTGCCGAACATTCGCCGAACTTTTCCTAAGATTCGTATATTTGACGAATAGATTCATTGTTTTTGCGTACAAAATATACGTTATTATGTGCTATTAGCGAACATTTGGCCACTAATAACGAACGTTCATTTAAAAAATGTACGCAACTTCTTAGAAGACGTACGCATGAGCGTACAAATAGCGTACGAATCCTCAGCGTACTATTGTCTACGCGATTACGTAATACGCAGGCACGCACGACGAGAGGCCGCAGCGTGCACTCCTCAGAGGCAGAGCGAATATTCGAAAATGGCATCCAGGCGATCCTCATCATTTAGCTCTGAAGAGCTGAAATTCCTGATCCGGCTGATGGACAGAGAGGATTACGATGGCACACACCGCCATCCAAACCAGCATAAGAAGGAGGTGATCCAAGGCCTGCACCATCGTTTCCACACCGTGCGGATCCCGGGCCAGATCCAACGGAAATGGTCCGATCTGAAATTCAAATGCCCAGAGCGGCTTAATGAGATCCACGCAGAGATATGGCAGGGTGAGTAACAAAATATTTGAAAGTAAAAACATGTAAAAAAATTAGTGCACTGTATTGTATATATACCAGCAGTCACTGCCAATAATGAAAAAAGTATAGAAGGACAACGTGGTCGTGCGTAGTGTGCTGCAGTAATTTTGTTTCATGGTAGGCAACGCCTCTAAATCTCGACCCAAACAACTTAAGTTAAGGTATTCTAGTCATTATTGTTAATGGTGCTGGCCGTTCTCCCGTTTGTGTCAGGCAAATGCACTGGTTCGAAAGAAAGTACCCTTATATGCCCCTTCATAGTTAGCGCTTCCTCCTCCTACACACAGACTCAAAAACGTGCCCATGCTGCAGCTACTGTCAGTGGGCGATATCCAAAGTATTCCTACCGCACCGTGTTAACGATATAAAGAAAGTTATTGCGACGATAACGTTATCTATTGCCATAAATACCTTTTTAGAAGAAAAAAAATATGATATGGCCCCCCTCTCACACCCATAATATCTTAATAGTAGTATGTGTTAGTATTAAAAAGAGTCATCATCTAACAATTGTGTACATTTTTATGTTGCAGAGCACCGTCAACGACGGCGTCACCACCTTCGAGGCAGGACGGCCCCTGAAGTACCTGCAGCCTCTAGAAAGTGTAAAACATATTTAATTTATTTTTCATCCAAGCTACGTGGGAGTGCAGCTGCAGTAAGAGCACTAGTGGTTAGGAACGGGATCCTCCAACCCTAAACTATTCCCATGTAGCTACAACTGTTCATTACAGTTGAATGTAAGGCTACTTCTACACTAGCGGCAGCCCGGATCCAGCGGGTGAAGGGTCCCTGAGGATCCGTTCTGCTGCAGGTACACGCACTCTGGCCCAAATTCACTGTAATGGTAGTGGACTGTTGTATTTTCGCTCCGGCTGCCTCTCAGCAGGGGTTAACGTGCTGTTGCCGGATTCTTGGCCCGCCCCCACTACAGTGAATTTGGGCCAGAGCATGGTTCTGGCCCCACACGTGTACCTGCGGCAGTGCGGATCCAAAGGGACCCTTTACCCGCCGGATCCTGGCTGCCGCTAGTGTAGAAGTAGCCTTAGGCCATTATTTCATGATTTTTGACAGCTGCTGCACCACAGAGGAGCCGCTCTCACCGTCCTCCACCCCAGCGAGAGAGGACCCCACCTGCCCCTCCAACACCACCAGCCCAGCTACCAGAGGTAGAAGGTAGGTAAAAAAAAAGTGTAATGGGTGGACCTTCTGTCTTCAAAATATAAGCTAAATGTATGTTTTATCTTTGGTAGCTCCAACCGACAGGTAGCAGTTTTCCCCTGGACCATGGGAAAACCACACCGTATGGGTGTCCAGTAAGTACTACAAAAGGCTCAGTCAGTACAGAATACATGTCACAGAATAAGTCGCTCCAGTACATTAAAGTTTAGATTTTTTTTGTGGGACAACCACTGTAACTCGATCATACAAACTAAGTACATAACTGTTTCCACCCCTACAGACATCCCCACTGACTTCGAAGTGGAGGCTGGATTACGGCGCCTTGGCTCCAGGCTCCACGCTGCCTCCCGGCTCATTCGTGGCCTGCAGCTGGAGCTGCAATCCGCTAATATAACTTGTACAGGAGGCAGAGGCAGTGTAAAAAATTATTTTTTTTTAAATATATATATAACACGTATATATATATTTTTTTTTTGGGAGGGGGGGGACTAAAGGCTGAGGCTCCAAAACAAACTTAACAATACTAAATAGAACTATTAGTAATGTTAACTAACAACAGCTACTCTCCTACTAAGCGTAGAAAACGGAGGCAGAGGTAGACAACAGTGTTTGGTTTTGAAATAGGGTTTTGGAGACTTCAGGTTTGCACAGCCCATGACATGACACAAGACATGACACAAGGCTGTAAAATTATGGCCCGGCTTACAGCAACAGTGGGAAGACACTCAGACTATTCTGCCCTGCAAGGCCTGATCTAATCATCACCAGCATCAGCAAGAGGAGTATGAAATTCGGATGTAATCCATCCTTTATTCATTTTTATAAAGGTATTTTTTTGAACACTGCCCAGTGACAGATTTGTCCTTTTGGGTGTCACCCCCCCCCAGCGGCACTAAAAACCCTCTCTGACATGACACTTGAGGCTGGGCAGGAAAGAAGCCCTAGTGCATAGTGGGACAGTTCCAGCCACTGTTGGCCTCAGGGAGGGCTTCGGTGGCTTCTTTTTTTAGAAATTGCAGAAGGGACACCACTAGGAGGGAACACTGAAGCCCGAGAGGTGGCAAAAAATGACGGGGTTTGCTTGAGTGGAATGGTGGAGCAGGACGAGTCTGACCCCTGGCTACATATGGATACTGTATCAGCATATAACAGCAGATCATCCGGCTCAGACTAAGATGAGCGTGCCATCCACTCCACTACCTCATCTACTTTCTCCTCCACTACAATTTGCACCTCGGTGGGTTAGCCTGGTGGAACAACGGCCAAGTATTGCGAATACTGCTAGTAGATGCTCCGGCTACAGGTCTTTTGGCACTTCTGCCCTGTGCCACCTTCTCCATTTTTTTTAAAGCTCAAAGTCTGGCTGGAACTGGACCCCTTTTGCTTATCCATTCCAGACATTTTTCAATTCACTCTGTGGCCCTGCAGCTGGTCTTTGTCCCTGTTTCTCACTGTCTCTCTCTCCCTGCTTGATTAAATACTAGCCCTGAACTGGCCCTGCAATTGCCCTGCAGTATCCCTGATATGTGTAATATGGATTCACAGAGCTATTATATCACATTTTCACAAAACAGGTCTCAGAACTTCACACACAGGGCTTCTGCTCATTTCAGCAGTCGCAGCAGAAGTGATGCGTCACTGGCTTACCGAGCCTGAGCCAATCAGAGCAAGCCCTGCCCACTAGTTCAGGTGACCGCTTTCTTCCCGAGCGTATGATAAACGAACTAACAGTAAAAGTTCGCTAATGAATTGAATTCGTACGCAACAGCGTATACAGTAACTTATACGTAGCAATAGCCTATAATTTATAGGACAAACTACGTAGCGAATGCGTACAAAGCCAAAGCGAATCACCTAATATTCGGATTCGCTTTGCAGCTAAAAATTCCAAAGATTCGATATGAATCAACGTATCGATTCGCTCATCTCTACTTTTAAGGCAACTTTAATTATCTAAACAGGATGAGCAGATTAAGAACAAGTCGAGCAGCCGATCAGCTAATGAACGAGCAAATGGTTGTTTATTGTCTGCCGGGCATCCTTCATCAGGATGAAAGTTATTGGCTGATCAATTACACGAGCCAATTCTTGAATCTCGAATGAGAGTTCCATTGATGGCTTGTTCCCGATAATTTGCTGATAATCGAGCAGTCTAATAGGCCCTTTATCAGGGATGCGCTGCCGATAATGAACAGAATAGAACGAGGGAGGAATCATTCCTCCTGCATCCTGTTTGCATCAGCCTGGGTAATCAGCACTGGGGAGACTCCGTTCTATCCCATGTACACAGGGTAAGAAGCAGAGAACTAACCAGCAAACACTCCTCTTTTATGAAAGGATCAAAATGGTTTCTGGTTGGAAGCAGAACTTGCCATGTCTTCCTGTGATCATTCATCCCCCATACAGCATCCATCGGCTAGTATGGTGGCTCTTAAAATGAGCACTGGGCATCTTGTTTTTTCGTTGATTGGAACTTGTTATGTCCCCACAATGGACTTTCTAAAAGGACCATTAGGCCCTAAGCTAGTAATATATGTTTTCTGCCCCAAGATAACTCACTGAACATAAAAAGTCTTATGTTATACCAGATAAAACACTGTGACAAACTCAACTTTACTACATCTCTTACCAGGATGTCAAACATAGTTAACTGATTGCCTTATTAAATTATTGAACAGTATTTGTTTCATGGCTGAAGATGGAGAGATTTCCTTTTCATGGTGATCAGCTGTTTTGCCAGGCAAGTGGCAGTTAAGCATTTATTTCCTGTAGAGCGTCATATGCCAGTCACTGGAATCACCGGATGTCCATGTAATGAACCACATCAAGAGCACCTCTCTGTAATAACCCTGTACTCTGGTATATAAAGGGCCCAGTCTCAGTCTATAGATGTAGCATATGTTAACTTGACCATTGAACGTTTGCTGCTACTGTGGATTTTATGCGCTACCCTCTGTAGGCAAAGGTGTGGCCTAACAAAAAACATCTAAAAACCAAATGGACAACACTAAAAATTATAATAGCAGGTAAGTGGAGACAACCAGTAGTAGCTTCATGCAACCCAACTGGTTGCACAATGGATCTAAGTGTAAGATGGACCATTGACTAATATTGGAATCCACTGCAGTTTGGTCAAAGTTTCCTATATGTTGGTGGCAAGAATAGCACTGCACACTGCACCATTCAAATGGAACTGATGATGGAGGGTCCAAACATTGTAACCCCTTAAGAACGCAGTGATTTTCTTTTTTTTCATTTTCGTTTTTTACTCCCTACCTTCCCAGAGCCATACCTTTTTTTTTTTCTTTTCGATTCACATAGCCGCATGAGGTAAAATTGGCCTTTTACCTTCATTCTCCAGGTTGGTACGACTACAATTACTATTTTTACTATAGTAATTACTATAGTTTTTCTTGTGTTTAACACTTAAAAAAAAACCTTTGTTTTTTTTAAATAATTTTTTCTTTTCATTATGGAAATTCGTTATGAAATTCGTTCACGCTTTGTTTACTGGTAAAAGATGATTTGCGTTATGGATTCCAGGGGAGTCCTCTCCTGCATAACGGAATTGGGACGGATCCGTTATGCAGGCCATAGACTTGTATTAGGAAGGAATGAATAAAGGAATGCCTCTAAAGGCATTCCGTCGAAGAATTGCATTATGGTCCATGGTAACAGAATCCATAACGCAATTCACCTTTTACCAGTAAATGAAGTGTGAACGAATTTCAAAATATGAAATTCTATCATCTCTAATTGCCATATTCTGACATCCCCCAACCTTTTTTTATTTATGTCTACATAGCTGAGTGCAGGCTCATTTTTTGCAGGGCAAACTTTATTTTTTATACGATTTTGGAGTCAGTATGACTTAACACTTTATTAAATTTTTTGGGTGTGAAGTGACCAAAAAATGGTGAATCAGCCATTTAGATTTTTTTCTGCTACACTGTTCAGCACATGAGATAAATATTTTTATATTTTAATAGTATGGGAAAAGACCGCTCAGGTGCCATGGTAGCAATAGCCCACGATGGTTAGATGTTTGTGATCGGCGTTATCATGGGCTTTGCCTCTGGGTGTGGGAGCTAGAACTCACCGATGTAATCTCAAGACTGTGATAGGAATGATAGGAAGATCAAAACAATGGGTACAATAAAGCCTCTTCAAGGCTTCTCTGTGAGACCACCCCTTTGTCTAGTCCAGATGTCCTGTGACAGATTTTCATTGATCATCTTCCTTGAAAGGACTATGCCTCTAGAAGACCCTTTTTCAATAAAGTTTGGGTTTTCATCTTGAGAAAAGTTTGGCCCACTTCGGATTCCTATTTTAAAATGTTTTTAAATACGCAGATATGAATACAGTAGTAATTCACCGAAGTCTCGTGCGAGTTCAGACCAGATGCAGTTTGGCTCCACAGACCCTATACATTTTAATGCTAAACAGCATCAGCATTAAAAACAAAGTTTTTGAACGAATTGACTTTGGATCTATGACCCAAAGGTTGATTTACTCAAGCCTATTGATGACCTAGTATCATAGGTCATCAATCAGTCATTGAAGTGAATAGACCTGAGCTGCAATACCAAGCTCAGCCACTATACAATGTAAGGCGCTGTGATTTGGTATTCTGTGAGTAGGGTACAGCTGATTTGCAAGGGTGCTTTGAACTGGACCCCCATCGATCTGATACTAATGACCTATCCTGACAATAGGCCATCAATATCAAAGTCCCATACAACCCCTTTTAAACTTACAGATATTATCCTTGGTCACTATTGTTAATTGTTGAATCACCATGACCAATACATCATATCAATTGTCAGAAATCAGTTTTTCATTGGTTATGATCATGGGCTTAAAAGGGTATTCCAGCAAAATTTAAACAATAGTCCATGTCCTGCAAATGGTTAAAAGAACAAATAGTCTTATACTCACGCTGCCAACCCTCTGCTGCTACCCTTCTAAAAGTGCCCAGGTCCACTCTGTGCTCCACTTCCCACTACTGTTCTTGACATGCAAGGAAATGGCTGGGAATGCCACTCAGCCAATCACTGACTGAGGCCAGTCATCACTGCAGCCAGTGATTGGTTGAGCAGCATTCCCAGCCATTTCCTGCCGGTACAGGAGCTGGAAGTGGAGCACTATGGGGACTTGGTCACCATCAGAACGGTAGCAGCAGAGGATTGTGAGTATTATACTCATATTTCTTTTTTACAGTGGTCATTTACAAGCCTTTGGCTAGGCTGGTGCATTTTTACAGTGGCCTAGTCTAAGAACTACATGGATCTCCCATGAAGTGAAGAGCAGAAGCTCGGCTGTCTCATGACATCTGGGCTCCTGCTCTAACGGCCCAGATCAGCAGAAGTGCTGATCCAGGCTGTTCAACCTCTTAAATTACATAGTCAATAGCGACTGTGGCATCTAAGTGTTTAGAGGTAAGGTACTCCCTCTCTCAGGCATCTGCATAGCCACAAATGTGACTGTGGGGTGCTGATGTCTTAGTATAGTAATTGATGGCCTAATAAATGTCCTGTCAGGCTGTGTCCCTCTATAATAATGACAGTATAATACACTATACTGCATAAGCATTACTGTGTATTAAAGAAGCGAGAATCGCTTATCAAAGTCCCCTAATAAAAGTGAAATAAAGTTTTAGTAAAAATAATTTCTAAGTTAAAAAATACACTTGAAAATGCTTTTCGAAGGAAAAAAATTGCAAAAATAAAATCCCCTCCACATATTTGGTATTGCTGCATCTGTAACAACACGCACAACACAATTATCACATTATTTATCCCAAAAAAGCCAAAAAACAATGCCAGAATTGCTGTTTTTTGCTTGCCACCAAAAACACGGAATACAAAGCAGCCAAAAAGTGTTATAACTGCAAGTCAACTCACATATCAAACCCATCCCACCAGAAAAAGCTAATAAAAGTTAATCAGCAACTTGTCCCACAAAAAACAAGCCCTCATATGACTGCCTTGATGGAAAAATAAAAAGTTATAGCTTTTGGATAGCGACACAAAATACAATTGCTTGGTCACTGCTGGAATACCCCTTTAATGTGCAACTAAGTATCAACATCTTTAAAGTATCGAGACCTTTTCTGTCTTATCTACATTGAATCCCTACATTGATATTGTAAATGAGCAGATGAAGATTCTTGAACACTAGCATATAGGACTTAAACCAAGTATATTGTAATATATGGTGAATATAGATTGTCTGAAGCCTAAGGGCTCATGCACATGACCATATTTTTTTTCCCATGTCCGTTCTGTTTTTTTTCAGCTCATATGCGGAACCATTCACTTCACTAGGTCCCCAAATAAATGGAAATGACTGCATTTCATTTCCATATGTCCGCATGGCCATTACGCAAAAAAGATAGAATATGTCCTATTCTTGACCATTTTGCAGACAAGGATAGGCACGTCACACGGACGTCATCCGTATTTTTTGCGGATACGCTCAAGTCCTAAGGGTCACTTTTAGAGATGAGCGAGCATGCTCGTCCGAGTATCTCTTAAGTACTCGCTGCTCGGACGAGTATCTCGCCATGCTCGAGGAAATGGCAACTTCCGCATTGTGCATTTTTGACACCTATAAACTCAGCCAATCACAAGCCAGGAGACTCTGCGGTACACCCAGCATCACGTGGGGCCCTTACATGTCGATAGCAGGGGTTGGCTGGCCTGATCAGGTGACCCTGGAATATACTAGTGACTGCCCGCGGTGCTCGGCTCAGATGCTGTCTGGATGTAGTTAGGGATAGAGCTGCTGCTTTTCAGGGAGAGTGTTAGGGCCTGCATTTAGTTCTTTTTTAGGCAGGAATCACCCACAAAGAACCCAACAGCCCTTCTAAGGGCTACAAGAAATTTCTCCTGGCTGGGCTGGCTGGCTGGCACTAGTAGCACAGCTATCGCCATATATAACCCTTTTTTTGTTTTTTGTTTTTTGTTATTGTTATATCTCAGTGATACAAATCAGGTCTTTTGCTCTCACTGATACAGCTAGATTACAAAAATCTCTGTGCGACATTTGTCTGGGTTGCAGTCAAAATAGCCACCGTCAACAGGGGCTGAGTTTGCTGTCTGATAGTTTCTGCACGTCAACAAAATATTAAAAAAAAAATATATAAAAAAAATATATATAAAAAACAAAAGTTTTTTTGTTGTTTTATCTCAGTGATACAAATCCATTTCACACAGCTGTGTGGAACCATTCTGTGTGTCACAGTTCAGCTGTCCACTCAACACAATACGTATTTTCTGTCCAGGTGACACATTCTGTACGTCACCTAATTAAAAAAGGTCTTTTGCTCTCACTGATACAGCTAGATTACAAAAATCTCTGTGCGACATTTGTCTGGGTTGCAGTCAAAATAGCCACCGTCAGCAGGGGCTGAGTTTGCTGTCTGATAGTTTCTGCACGTCACGTTCCAAAAAAACAAAATATAAAAAAAATATATAAAAAATATATATATAAAAAAATAGTTTTTTTGTTGTTATATCTCAGTGATACAAATCCATTTCACACAGCTGTGTGGAACCATTCTGTGTGTCACAGTTCAGCTGTCCACTCAACACAATCCGTATTTTCTGTCCAGGTGACACATTCTGTACGTCACCTAATTAAAAAAGGTCTTTTGCTCTCACTGATACAGCTAGATTACAAAAATCTCTGTGCGACATTTGTCTGGGTTGCAGTCAAAATAGCCACTGTCAGCAGGGGCTGAATTTGCTGTTTGATAGTTTCTGCACGTCACGTTCCAAAAAAACAAAGTATAAAAAAAATATATAAAAAAAATATATAAAAAAATAGTTTTTTTGTTGTTTTATCTCAGTGATACAAATCCATTTCACACAGCTGTGTGGAACCATTCTGTGTGTCACAGTTCAGCTGTCCACTCAACACAATCCGTATTTTCTGTCCAGGTGACACATTCTGTACGTCACCTAATTAAAAAAGGTCTTTTGCTGTCACTGATACAGCTAGATTACAAAAATCTCTGTGCGACATTTGTCTGGGTTGCAACTAAGCAGACCAAGTCTGCCTAATCTAATAGTTTCCGTGTAATTGCTCCATACTGCACGGTACGTAATAGCATACGTAATTCTGATCTAACCTATCCACCTATATATTTACTTGTTCAGATTGAACAAGTTTGTGGGTTTCAGTACAGCAGGCCCATTTATTTTATTTTTTTTATATAATACACTTATATACAGAAAATGTTGAACCCCAGGGCTAAGGGTCGAGGACGAGGGCGTGGGCTTGGGCATTCAATTACTGCAGGGGGCAGAGGCCATGGTCCTGGGCAGGGTGAGACAGTACCTGCTGATAAGGGAGCAGGGGAACGCCGCAGAGCTACACTCCCTAGCTTCATGTCTGAACTTACAGGGACATGTGGTAGAGGACTGTTGAAACCACAACAGTGCGAACAGCTGATGTTGTGGATTGCGGACAATGCTTCAAGTAATTTGTCCACCAGTCAGTCTTCCACGCAGTCCACCCACGTTACCCAAGGGAGCACTCCTCTGGCTCCTCCACCTCAACCTCCTTCCCCCCAGTCTGCCCCCTCCCAGGAAAATTTGGAATGCGATCCGGCATACTCTCAGAAACTGTTTTCTGGACCCTTCCCAGAGTCACAAACCACTTCTCAGGTTGCTGCTGACCTCTTTCCCGATGCCCAAGTTTTCCAACTGTCGCAGTCTGTGGGTGATGAAGATGATGATGACAATGTTGACTTAGTGGAAGAAGTTTGTGAAGAGGTGTCGGACGATGAGGAGACACGGTTGTCAGACAGTGGTGAAGTTGTTGTCAGGGCAGGAAGTCCGAGGGGGGAGCAGACTGAGAAATTGGAGGATGACGAGGTGACTGACCCAAGCTGGGTTGATAAGCCGAGTGAAGACAGTGTCTCTGAGGCAGAGGCGAGTGCTGCACCAGAACAGGTTGGAAGAGACAGTGGTGTGGCCAGAGGGAGAAGCAGGGACAGAGCTGGTGCATCAGCAGCAACTGTTTCACGTAGTGAAGTTCCCGTGGCAAGACCTAGATGTTCGCAAGTCTGGAGGTTCTTTAAAGAAAGTGAGGATGATCGATGGACTGTGGTGTGCAACCTGTGCCACACCAGGATCAGCAGGGGTGCCACCACTACTAGCCTAACCACCACCAGCATGCGCAGGCATATGAGTGCTAAACACCCCACTCAATGGAACCAAGGCCGTTCACCTCCTGCGGGTCACACCACTGCTCCTTCCCCTGTGTCACTCGCTGCCTCTGCTAGTCAACCCCCTGCCCAGGACCCCGGCACAAGTGCCTCCCGCCGGAAAACCACACCTTCGCCTCCACGATCCTCCACAGCGTCCACCAATGTGTCCCAGCGCAGCGTTCAGCTGTCTTTACAGCAGACGCTGGAGCGCAAGAGGAAATACAGTTCCACCCACCCACATGCCCAAGCCCTCAACGTCCACATCTCCAAATTGCTAAGCCTAGAGATGCTGCCCTATAGGCTGGTAGAGACCGAGGCCTTTCGCAATCTCATGGCGGTGACTGCCCCTCGGTATTCAGTCCCCAGCCGCCACTATTTTTCCCGATGTGCCGTCCCAGCCCTACACCAGCACGTGTCAGAGAACATCATCCGTGCCATGACCAACGCTGTTTCTGAGAAGGTCCACCTAACCTCGGACACGTGGACAAGTGCTGCCGGGCAGGGACACTATATCTCACTAACGGCACATTGGGTTAATTTGGTGGAGGCTGGGACCGAGACTGACCCTGGACCGCTGATGTACTGCCCACACCGAGGATTGCAGGACCTACCTCGGTCACGGTCTCTCAGACGTACTATGCTTCCTCCTCCGACCCCTCCTCCTCCACTGAATTACCATCCGTGGGCACGGCGCCTTCAGTCGGTAGCTCTAGGCGCAGCAGCAGTGCCGTGGGTAAGCGCCAGCAGGCGGTGCTCAAACTGCTGAGCTTAGGTGACAAAAGGCACACCGCCCAAGAGCTGTTACAGGGCATCACGGCGCAGACCGATGTGTGGCTGGCACCGCTGAACCTCAAGCCAGGCATGGTTGTGTGAGACAACGGGCGTAACCTGGTGGCGGCTCTGCAACTTGGCAGACTGACACATGTGCCATGCCTGGCCCACGTGTTCAATCTCATAGTTCAGCGGTTCCTCAAGACATACCCCAATCTGTCTGATTTGCTCACCAAGGTGCGCCGCATCTGTGCGCATTTCCGCAAGTCGACCACAGATGCTGCCACTCTCAGGGCAGCGCAGCGCCGCCTACAACTGCCCGCTCACCGACTGTTGTGCGACGTGCCCACGAGATGGAATTCGACATTAAATATGTTATCCAGAGTTTACAGCAGCGCAGAGCGATTGTAGACTGCCAGATGTCAACTTCCACCAGAACTGGTAGTCAGGTCAGTCAGATTCCTCAAGTCTACAATGAGGAGTGGACGTGGATGTCTGATATCTGCCAGGTGTTGAGCAACTTTGAGGAGTCAACATAGATGGTCAGCGGCGATGCCGCCATTATCAGCCTCACCATCCCGCTGCTTTGCCTGAAAAACTCACTGCTCAGCATGAAGTCGGATGCTTTGCGCTTGTCACAAGAGACGGTGGAGGAAGATATGTCGCTTGATAGCCAGAGCACCCTCCAGTCTGTTTCTCAGCGCGTATCGGAGGAGGGGGATGAGGATGAGGAGGAAGAGGAGGACAATGTCGGCGAAACAGAAGAGGCTACCACTGCTCAGTCCTTCTTAACTCTTGAGCGTGTATGGGCTGAAGAAGAGGAGGAGGAAATGGAGAGTCAGGCCAGTGAGGAGAGGGAATTCTTGCATGTTGGGACTCTGGCACACATGGCAGACTTCATGTTAGGCTGCCTATCCCGTGACCCTCGTGTTAGAAGCATTTTTTCAAACACCGATTACTGGGTGTTCACTCTCCTGGACCCATGGTACAAGCAGAACCTTTCCACTCTCATCCCTGCAGAGGAAAGGAGTATGAGAGTAAATAGATATCAACAGGCCCTGGTGCACAAGCTGAAACAATCCTTCCCATCTGACGCCGCTAGCGGCAGAGGGCATGGTTCTGTGGGCCAAGTAGCTGGGGAGAGGAGGCGAGCAGGCAGCTTGTCCAGCACTGGCAGGGGAACGCTCTCCAAGGCCTTTGCCAGTTTTATGTCACCCCAGCAAGACACTGTCACCTGTCCCCAGTCTAGGCAGAGTAGGGGGGAGCTGTACAGAAAGATGGTGAGGGAGTACCTAGCTGACCATACCAACGCCCGGACCGATCACTCTGCTCCATACAACTACTGGGTTTCAAAGCTGGACACGTGGCCTGAACTGGCGCTGTACACCTTGGAGGTGCTGGCCTGCCCTGCCGCTAGCGTGCTGTCAGAGTGGGTATTCAGTGCAGCTGGTGGCGTCATCACCGATAAGCGTACACGCCTGTCAACTGACAGCACTGACAGGCTGACGCTTATTAAAATGAACAAAGCCTGGATTTCACTGGAATTTACATCTCCTCCGGGGGAAAGCAGCTAAAGATTTACATTACTTATTAATCCGATTCCTCTTCTCTACTCCTCCTACTCCTCCTCCTCGTCTTTGCCTAACGCTGACCAAAAAAACGCCATTTTTTAGAGGTCCAACTGGCACTCTTACCACAATTTTTCAGGAGGGCCCCCTATAGGCCCTCTCTCCAAACAATTTTTCCGGAGGTCCACCTACAGGCCCTCTCTCCAAACAATTTTTCCGGAGGTCCACCTACAGGCCCTCTCTCCAAACAATTTTTCCTCAGTGTCAACTATAGACAGTGTAAAACAATGTTTCAGGAGCGTCAAACAGACAGTCCAAAACAATTTTTCAGGATGCACAAGTACCGACATTTAAAAAAAAAATTTTTTTTGCTGAGGGTAGACTTTATGTACTCCGAAAAGAAAAAAAATTTTTGGAGGCTCAACAAAAGCCATTTCACCGCATTCTCAGTCGGACAAAGTCATTGGTGGTGTAACCGCCATGCTGTGTCAGGCTAAATTTTTGGGTGCTTCACCAGCTACCGCATACTAACTCAGTCACTCTGTTGTCACCGCCGCCATACAGGGCCACAAAAAATGTTTATGTGGTTCGCCTGCTCCCGCAGTGTCACTCGCTCACTCTGTTGTCACCACCATAGTGGTTTGCACTATAGCAGCCCAAGTCTGCACATTCCCCTGTTTATCTGATCTATACTGCATGTCACGTAACAAAATAGGTTCTTTTGCTCTCAGTGATACAAATCCATTTCATAAAATCCTTTCTTTCTCTTTAACTGATCTATACTGAACGTCACCTTTAAAAATACGTCTTTTTCCTCTCTTTCCAAACTATTTTTCCGGATAGGTGCCATATACGGTATTAAACTGAGAAGAATACATAGAACACATACCACACTTGAACAAGATCATGGTTGACAACTGTACCGGTTGATGCTAAATTTTTGAGTTGGGGTCCTGTGTCGTCATTCGAACTTCATCCGGCTGTTGTTACCACCACACACGCTAGCCAAGGGGGCACTCCTCTGGCTCTTCCAGCTCAACCTCCTTCCCCCCAGCCTGCCCCCCACCTACAGGCCCTCTCTCCAAACAATTTACCCGGGTAGGGGACATATTAGATATTGTACAGATTTTTTTTGGTTCTTCTTTTAATTACCTCCTGCGATAGACGGGAATCGAACCTGGGTCAACTGCTTGGGAAGCAGCTATGCTCACCACTTTACCACCAACAGCCACAGCAACTGATAAGAACAGATATTAAACTTGATGTAAGCCAACATTTCGACAATCGATAACCCGAAACGGGTCCGCTGTCGAGCCCGGCGTTCGGGCACCCTGAACATTTCACATACTCTGACCGAGTCTGACCCTGGGGCCGCTCATGTACTGCCCACTTGGAGGATTGCGGGGCCTGCCTCGTTCACGGTTTGTCAGAATTACTATGCCACTTTCTCCAACCCCTCCTCCTCCACCTTCGAATTACCATCCGTGCTTCACCTCCTGCTACCTCAGTCTAACTCGGTCACTCTGTTGTCACCGCCATGCTGCGTCAGGCTAAATTTTTGGGTGGCTCACCTGCTACCTCATCTAACTTGGTCACTTGTTGGTGTCACCGCCATTCTGTGTCAGGCTTATGCCTGCATCGTGTGGCTGGGGATAGGAGAGCAGTGCCAGCATGGGCATGGGTGATGGACCTTCGTTGCACCTAGTTGGGTGCTTCCCTATATATTCCCACCATGCCAGCCATGGGTTGTACATTAACTAATAACAGGGAAAACAAAAAAAATATTTTACAGGAGGGTCAACCGCAGACACTCCAAAACAATTTTACATGAGGGAGTGTCTCCACGTCTGCCATCGTGTTCGGTCAGGCTGTCAGTAGGTACACCACCTCTGTCGTCCACAGAAGCGGCCACTATGAGGAAAGCCACGGCAAGAACATCCCCTTTTCAATTGAGAGCAAGTGTAGAATTGTAGGAGGATGACTCTTTTCTTCCGCAGTGGATTCACCTTCCCCTTTATCATTGCCAGACAACAGTTGGTGAAAAAGTAATTGGCAATGATGAAGAAAATGTAACGGTGCAGTGGACCGTCTGTGACGCAAAACCTATATATTCCCACCATGCCAGCCATGGGTTGTACATTAACTAATAACAGGGAATACAAAAAAATATTTTACAGAAGGGTCAACTACAGACAGTCCTAAACAATTTTTTAGGAGGGTCAACTTCGGACACTCCAAAACACATTTTCGCCTACAGACATTTGACTGCTACCTCAATCTAACTTGGTCACTTGTTGGTGTCACTACGCTGTCACCATGATGTGTCAGGCTTATGCCTGCGTCGTGGGGCGGGGGATAGCACAGCAGTGCCAGCATGAGCAGTGGTGTCACCTGCAGGCGGTGATGGACCTTCGTTGCACCTAGTTGGGTGCTTCCCTAACATGTGATGGGCATGTGCCTCACCTTTCTTTGTCTGGGTGAGCACAATTGCCATGAGGGTAACCACCAGGCTGTTGCCTGAGAATTTGGGGTAATGGTGGGATTAAGCAGCCTCAGAGGCATCCATGCATGCTGCCCCTGCTGTTTCCTGTCCATTTCCGTGGTGTTTCCATCATTTTCTGAGGTTTCCAGGTTTTCACCCAGCCTTCCCTAGGCAGAGCCTTGGTCCCCTGCAAAAATGCTTGAGTCTCCCATTGACTTCAATGGGGTTCGTTATTCGAAACGAGCACCCGAGTATCGGGAAAAGTTTGACTCGAATAACGAGCACCCGAGCATTTTAGTGCTCGCTCATCTCTAGTCACTTTACAAGTCCCGATCCATGATAAATCCAGCCGATTGATGCTTGTTTAGCACTATTTACATGGGGCCATTATTGGGCACAAACAGGTCCAGCACTGTTTGCAGCACATCCACATTTACAGGGTGATGTGAGCCCACAACCAATGAATTTCAATGATCACCCATAAAAAGCTTGTGTGTTGGGTGATCGGTGACATGTTAACATGAGGTAATGATCTGCAACTATGTTCATTTGAATATTCTGTCCCAATTATCGTCCCATGTAAAAGGTGCCTTATGGAAGAACAAGCAGACACACAAACAAGCACATAAACAACCACACTTGATTTATAGTTGGGAAGGAGTCAATCTGGTTAGTTTGTCATCAAAGATGGCAATGCTATTCATTACAATGATAAAACGCAGATAGATCTCTGCATAGGTCTGTGAATAGGCAGAATGAGTGAATATTGATAAGGTGAGGACATCATTAGTCCGTGCATGTTGACACTGATCTGGCATCTCTTATTGCATGACTTCACCTATGCATCAACAAAAAATATCCAACATCTCCAATCAAGTTCAAACAGATATATATCCTTACTAGGTATCTGACAACATTCTTATGTCATAAACAAGAGCAACCGATCGCAAGACGTGTTCTATATCTGTCATTACAGATGGCTAAAATCCCTAGTATATGGCTGACATCAGAAGGGAGTCAATGCGGGTATGGACCCTGGGGTGGTGTGGTAGGTCACAACTCAGGCTCAATGTTCCTTTAGGGGCATAGTTACAATACTACTGCAGCACTCTTTCCAGTCTTGTAGCTTGCGGATAATGAGATTACATAATTCTCTATGGGCTTAAAGGGGTTGTCCAGAATTGTTTTTTTTTTCTTAAAAAGGCATCTGTCAGCAGATTTGTACCTATGAAAATGGCTGACCTGTTCCATGTTTGCTTGGCAGCTGAAGACATCTGTGTTGGTCTCATTTTCATATGCGCCTGCATTGCTGAGAAAAATTGTTTTAATATATGTAAATGAGCCTCTAGGAGCAACAGGGGTGTTGCAATTACACCTAGAGGCTGTGATCTCTCTGCAATTGTAGCGCTCTCTGCACTTTGATTGACAGGGCCAGATGTGATGACATCATAACCTCAAAGTGGGGAGGGGGCAGCAGTTGCAGAGAGAGCAGAGAATATAGGTGTAACAGCAACTCCCCCATTGCTCCTGAAGGCTCATTTGCATATATTAAAACATCATTTTTCTCAGCAATGCTGGCACATATGAACAGAGGTAGAAATCTCCTGACAGATGCCCTGTGAATAGATCTCTACTTACTCGGCTGTGGCTCAGTGACTCGCAAACTAGAACTAGAACTAGATAGATCACGTGGGCTGCTGCAGTCATTGAATGGCCTCAGCAGTGATGTGTCCCCAAGTAGTGCCACTTGGGGACACATCAACACTGAGGCCAGTCATTACCCGTCACTGCAGAAGTGGACAGATGGGGACTGGATGTGCCGATGTCCCAGGAGCCACCGAGCTGTCAGAGACCGGTGGGGGTCAGGTAAGTATAGATCTCTTCACAGGCACAGCTGGGTGACAATCCCTTAAATCTACTGATGGACATTTGGTTTAATGACCATCAGATGAATGTTTCCATCACAACAATTATCATCCTCCATATTTTGCATGCAAGTTCAGTTCCATCAGCAAAAGTCAATGGCAAGACCAACTACCAACTTCAGAAGCGAAATTCATGATTTTCATGTATTAAAAATCCATTTTAACTACTATAGCAACAATTTTACCATCATCATATATATTGTCAAGCAGGGGACGCAGAGTGTGTTCTATGGGATGTTGTGGGTGGGTACCCGCTGTTTATACAGCTGCACACACTACTATTCTACAAATGCCAGTTGATGCCATAGTAGTCAATGAATGCAGGTGATGGCACATTCTACACTCCAGCATGTCTCCCTGCATGGCCTTGGGTCTATTCCTTTTTATTCATTGATGAAATATTCCTCCTCTGCCTCTAACAAGATATCTGCTGTGAAGACAGCTACAATGTCACACTACGTGTGACTACTGTGATTCACCGATTGTAAACCTGGAATAACAGAACAATAGCCTGATTTCATAGAAAAGCTTAAAGTTTTAAGTGAGGACTCTGCAGGGACAATTGTAATCTGGGGTCATTTTCACAGATTAGAGCCAGCCACCTGCTAGGGACGTCTTGAATAAGAAGGATACAAACACATCTACTAATTGCTGCTCCATTAGCTTATGGTCTGTGACCCATGTAGTGTCAGATGGTAATGAATGGACACAGATGTTATCCCAGAAAGGCTCCAATTTTCACCCATAAATAAATGTATTTAATGAATATAATCTTAACCAATTCTATTATTTGCACAGCCAATAACTCAATTCACTCAACACTTCACTAGAAATGAGCTGTCTCTCAATTCAGAAATACCTAAATATCTAAAATATTATACCAAGTAATATAACAAGTTACTTGCCACAGCTATTGCCACCAACCATGTAGGGGTTCTGTTTGGTCCCCTGCTGTCTATTCTCATAAAGCCAGACTGTACAATTTTAATGACAGGAGGAAAGGCCAAATTTGTTTCTTAAAGCTCTGTGGTAGAACATATAGGCTGCTCGGTGGATGAAATATGCATATACAGGCCTCTCTTCCAATGCTATACATACATATAGGCCCATCTTGCAGTCCAATATGCACTTATATGCTCATCTTTGGATGCATTACCTACATATAAGATAATCTATGACGTGCTAGGTACACACAGAATGCATCATGCATGAAAGGAATAGGCACATATAAGATATTGGAAATTATATGTACTTTACAGGTACCTGTCAATTGATCTGTGGACAATGAAGGATCATATCAGCTGCAAATGTTTCATAGACTATAAGCTGCTCTATGGAAAGGACAGGCACATATAGGCCCATGAAGGCAATATGTACATATACAGCTCCTCTACTATACTAAATACCAGACATATACATAAGGGTCTCCATATATGTCATACATATAGGAAACTTTATGTACTGGTTGGATATGTATAGGTGATTCTAGTCTAGGGTTGCGATGTATAGATCATTCAGTGGATGTAATAAAGTAAGGGTCTGTATATTTGGCATTGTTTTATTGAACCAATAAACCTTTTTCATTTTGACCTTGCTACAATATGAGTTTGCTACGTTATGATATATAGATATCAGCAAGCACTTCTGTGAGGCAGGCTTTCACTCACTGCAGATTTCTGTCCCATCCTCTGCATGACGCTTGTGCAGGACCCACTGTCTGCTATACATTACTCTATACATTACACAAGGTTAGCTAGACTTGTCCCTTTGCATTCATGCCATGGGACAATTCACCATGGAGACCCCCAGAATTGGGAGGGCACTGCTCCTCCAGGGGAGCTGTCCAGTGCTGAACCTGTCCATCTGCATCCAGTCACCTCAGTGCACCCAGCAGCACCTGCAATGGCACATTCCCAGCATACAAGCCTGCTGCATACGGCATCACAAGACTATACGTCCCCACTTGTGTTTCATGCTAGGGCACAGCTGCCACCAAGACAGCCTGCATTCAGCTTCTCTTTGTTTAAAGCCAGCACCCAATGTATAGTGAGGCCATTCTGCCTATAGCATCACAGCAGCCCATGTCAGGGAGGAGGGGGTAAAGCAGCCTGTAATCGGTTTACACAATCCAGGGTACTGCTCCATGCAGTGGGATACAGCCGCATTGTGCATTTCATGCCTGGCAGGGTAATGCATGGCACACATCAGGGCACCCATTCACTGCCGCACAGGACTGCAGTCGGAGGCACCTAGCGTCAGGATGGAGACCAGCTCCTGTGGCCACAAGGGGTTAACACACCAGGCCCACCACACATTCAGAAGAGGGTACTGTACCTGAATGATAAGTGTCCGGGCAGAATAAATCATAATCCACTGTGCCAGGCTCCGGGCTTACATCCAGCACGTGTCGGGCATGACTCTGCAGCTGAAGGAAGGATCCCGGGTGTTCCCTGCAGAAGGCTTGACTGTATGTGGGCAGCGGTCCTGTCATATACCCACCATATTCCAGCACAGGCAGCAGATGTGCTATAATGCCGCACACATCCCCCTCCCTGCAGCCTCCACTCTCTAGGTACCAGGGAAGCTGCAACCAACCACAGGCTGCTGACAGCTCCTCCCGCGCCCCTCCTCCCTCCCCTCCCTCACTCCTGCCCCCATGTACTCAGCTCTCCTCCAGACTCCAGTACCTGCCCTGCAAGAAAGCATCTCCTCATTCACTCCACTACTGGGAAATGTCCTGCAAAAAGCTCCATCCTCCTTATATATAAGAGACAAGAGACAACTACTACCTGCTCTGAGGCTCCACCATGTAACATCTCCATCTCATCCTAATTATACATGAGACAACTATTGCTACCTGTCCTGCTTCTCCATCATGTGTCATCCCCAGTATACTAATCTCCACATCATCCTTATAATATAGAAAAGACAACTACTACCTGCTCTGAGGCTCCACCATGTAACATCTCCATCTCATCCTAATTATACATGAGACAACTATTGCTACCTGTCCTGCTTCTCCACCATGTGTCATCCCCAGTATACTAATCTCCACATCATCCTTATAATATATAAAAGACAACTACTACCTGTCCTGATTCTCCACCATGTGTCATCCCCAGTATACTAATCTCCACCTTATCCTCCTTATATATGAGACAACTACTACTACTGTACCTGTCCTGCTGCTCCATCATGTACCATCCCAGTATACTGATCTCCATCTCATCCCCCTTATATATAGGAGATACCTACTACTACCTGTCCTGCTGCTCCATCATGTACCATCCCAGTATACTGATCTCCATCTCATCCCCCTTATATATAGGAGATACCTACTACTACCTGTCCTGCTGCTCCATCATGTACCATCCCAGTATACTGATCTCCATCTCATCCCCCTTATATATAGGAGATACCTACTACTACCTGTCCTGCTGCTCCATCATGTACCATCCCAGTATACTGATCTCCATCTCATCCCCCTTATATATAGGAGATACCTACTACTACCTGTCCTGCTGCTCCATCATGTACCATCCCAGTATACTGATCTCCATCTCATCCTCCTTATATATAGGAGATACCTACTACTAACTGTCCTGCTGCTCCATCATGTACCATCCCAGTATACTGATCTCCATCTCATCCTCCTTATATATAGGAGATACCTACTACTACCTGTCCTGCTGCTCCATCATGTACCATCCCAGTATACTGATCTCCATCTCATCCTCCTTATATATAGGAGATACCTACTACTACCTGTCCTGCTGCTCCATCATGTACCATCCCAGTATACTGATCTCCATCTCATCCTCCGTATATATAGGAGATACCTACTACTACCTGTCCTGCTGCTCCATCATGTACCATCCCAGTATACTGATCTCCATCTCATCCTCCTTATATATAGGAGATACCTACTACTACCTGTCCTGCTGCTCCATCATGTAACATCCCCAGTATACTGATCTCCATCTCATCTTCCTTATATATGAGACAACTACTACTGCCTGTCCGGCTGCTCCACCATGTAACACCCCCAGTATACTGATCTCCATCTCATCCTCCGTATATATAGGAGATACCTACTACTACCTGTCCTGCTGCTCCATCATGTAACATCCCCAGTATACTGATCTCCATCTCATCTTCCTTATATATACGAGATACCTACTACTACCTGTCCTGCTGCTCCATCATGTAACATCCCCAGTATACTGATCTCCATCTCATCTTCCTTATATATGAGACAACTACTACTACCTGTCCTGCTGCTCCATCATGTGACATCCCAGTATACTGATCTCCATCTCATCCTCCGTATATATAGGAGATACCTACTACTACCTGTCCTGCTGCTCCATCATGTGACATCCCAGTATACTGATCTCCATCTCATCCTCCTTATATATAGGAGATACCTACTACTACCTGTCCTGCTGCTCCATCATGTAACATCCCCAGTATACTGATCTCCATCTCATCCTCCTTATATATAGGAGATACCTACTACTACCTGTCCTGCTGCTCCATCATGTAACATCCCCACAGTATACTGATCTCCATCTCATCTTCCTTATATACATCTATCTGTACTCTAAAAAACGTTTGATATGTCATAGCAACATATCATAGTTTTGTATTGGTGGGGGCCTGAGTCCTGAGAGATTTGCCAGAATGAGGAGAAAGAAATGCTCACACAGAGCACTCTCATTCTTTGATGAAGGAGTCGAACTGAAGACAGACTTTTTCTTAGTTCTAGCGATTGGTTGGTGTCTCAGCAATTAGACCATTGATTATAATCTTTGATATGCTACTGTGACATTTCAAAAGTTTTTAGAAAGTACAGGTACACTCAGGTTTTCTGAGATCTTGATATTAATGTTCTATCCTATTCGTTATGGGTGTCACTGATGTGTTTAGGGTGTTTGGCACCCAGGGCAGGTCCTTTCTCTGCCCCCCCCCCCCAACCATTCCCCATACTTTAAAAAAATTGTACCCCCTCACAGTAGTATTGCCCTCATTGTACAACCTTCACAGTAGTTTTGTCCATATATGTGCCCCCTCATGGTAGTTATGCCCATATTGTGCCCCCTTACTGAACCACTTTCACAGTAGTTATGCCCACATTGTGCCACCTTAAACTTACTTACTTATTCCTTCATTGTGCCCCTTCACAGTAGTTATGCCTTTATTGTGCCCCCCTCACAGTAGTATTGCCTTGTCTTTGCCCCTTCCCACTTGTAATGCCTGCTTTGTGCCTCCCTCACAGTAGTTATGCCCTCTCTGTGCCTTTTTACAGTAGTAATGCCCATCTGTGCCCCCTTCACAGTTGTAATGCCCTCTCTGTGCCCCTTCAGAGTAGTTATGTCCTCGCTTGGCCCCCATATCAGTAATAATGCCCTCTGTGCCCCTTCACAGTAGTAGTGCCCATTGTGCCCACTTCACAGTAATAATACCCACTTAGTGTCGCATAACAGTTATGCCCACCCACTTCACAGGAGTAATGCTCTCTGTGCCCCCTTCACAGTAGTAATACCATCTGTGCCCCCTTCATAGTAGTAATGCCCTTTGTGCCCCTTCATAGTAGTATTGTTCATTGTGCCCCCTTCATAGTAGTAATGCCCATTGTGCTCACTTCATAGTAGTAATGCCCTTTATGCCCCCCTTCATAGTAATAATGCCCATTGTGCTCCCTTCATAATAGTAATGCCCATTGTGCCCCCTTAATAGTAGTAATGCCCATTGTGTCCCTTTTACAATAGTAATGCACATTGTTCCCCCCTTCACAGTAGTAATGCCCATTGTGCCACCTTCATAGTTATAATGCCCATTGTATCCCATTTATAGTAGTAATGCCCATTGTGCCCCTTCCACAGTAGTAATGCCCATTGTGCCCCCTTCACAGTAGTAATTCCCATTGTGCCCCCTCCATAGTAGTAATGCCTATTGTGCCCCTTCATAGTAGTAATGCCCTCCATGCCCCTTTGTATTAGTATTGCCCTCTGTGCCCCATTTGTAGTAATAATGCCCTCTGTGCCCCCTCCATGGTGGAAATGCCCTCTGTACCCCGTCTGTTAAAAAACACACAGTACCTACTCACCTTGTCCTGTTCAGGAAGCTCACAGTCCTCTCTTCCCTGCAGACACAAATCGCGCTGTAGCACTGTGTGGGAGGAGCTTATGCAGATTCCCGGGCTTCAGGCTCCTCCCACACAGTCCAGCAGCACGATCTTTGTCTGCAGGCTGAATGGTGGAGAAGGGAGAAGTCTCCCTGCTTCACCATTCAGTGTGGGAGAGAAGGAGCGCAGGGAGCTGAGTGACAGGACTGCAGCTCCCGGCGCTCCAGCAATGAGCACTTCCATCTGTATTGGAAGGGGAGTGGTGTATTTTACATGGGACTGTATGTTGGAGGGGCTGAAGGCTGGGGAATGATGTATTTTAGTGGGACTGTATACTGGAGGGCTGATGGCCAGGGAGTGATGTATTTTACATGGAACTGTATGCTGGAGGGACTGAAGGCACGGGGAGTGATTTATCTTACATGGGACTGTATGCTGGAGGGGCTGAAGGCCGGGGAGTGATTTATGTTACATGGGACGGTATGTTGGAGGGGCTGAAGGCAGGGGGAGTGATGTATTTTACATGGGACTGTAAGCTGGAGGAGCTGAAGGCAGGGGGAGTGATGTATTTTACATGGGACTGTATGCTGGAGGGCAGGGGCGTAGCTAGAAATGACTGGGCCCCACAGCAAATTTTTGAATGCCCCCCCCCCCACACACATTTCTTCACAACCTCCTCCATGCAACAACAAATTGGCTCCATTGTACACAATCTTTATCTTATTTGTATGGCTGGTTTATAAAAGATGGGAGGATAAAGCGCATTGTTTCTAAAGAACAACTAGAAGTGCTGATCCACACAACTGTGCTGGGTCCGGGAAACACAGTCCATGTGTCAGACGCATCTCCTAGGCTGACCGCAGCTCTCCTGACTGCATCATAGTGATTTATGATCCAGTCAGTTCCTATCTGATTGAGGAGGTTTTGTACTGTGCTCATATAGTGATGCAAATACAGTGCAATAGCCCCACGAGCACAGTTGTGTGGATCAGCACTTATAGTTGTTCTTTACCACAATACGCTGTAGTCACCCATATTTATAAACCGCCCATACAAATAAGCACAGTTGTGTGAATCAGCCCTAAGTGCAGTTGTGAGACCATGGGGCGATAGCAATAGATGTCAGCAAGCGCACGTCATAAGCCGGCTCCTTACTGGCTCAGTGTGGCTGTTAGTGTTTACTGATTCTGCTCAGTCATCCCGGTCTTATAAATGTGTCCCCCTCTTGTTTGTGACCCCCATTCAGACCTCAGATCAGACTCCAATGCTCAGATCAGAGAAAAAAAATAAAACAACTCACCTCTCCTGCTCTGGATGCCGCCGCTGCTCCTGATACCAAGTTCTCCTGGTCTTCATGCTGCGCTGTGCTGTGACCACACGTCGCACAGCGTGAGGTTACAGAGCGTGCAGACGTCCTCACTCTCTGCGCAGGACATAGTACAGTGCAGCATGAAGACCAGGAAGTATATCGTATAAGGGCTCATTCAGACGGCCGTATGCTGTCCACAAAAATGCGGGTCCATTTTTTTGCAGATTAGCTGCTGACCCATTCACTTCTATGGGGCCCTTTTCTTCCATTCCACGGCTCCGCAAAACAAATGAAACATGTCCTATACTTGTCAGTGAAAATCAGGACATGGCCCAATTGAAGTCTATGGGTCTGCAAAAATATGGAATGCTATCCGTTTTTTTGCGGACATGCTGAACTGTCCGCAAAAAAACGGATCCGCATTTTTGCGGACAGCATACGGCCGTCTGAAAGAGCCCTAATACAATATACAGTATAATATATATTATTTATATCTATATATAGTAATTATGACTTAACAAATATATTTATAGAATACATTTATATAGCACATATACGTACATATACATGTATACTTACATAACTACATACATACATATATACTTGTATATCCACATACAGTGCCTTGCGAAAGTATTTGGCCCGTGGAACTTTTCAACCTTTTGCCACATTTCAGGCTTCAAACAAAATTGTGTCACAATTTTGGGTCACAATTGTGAAGTGGAACGAAATTTATTGGATCATTTAAACTTTTTTTGTAATAATAAAACTGAAAAGTGGGGAGGGCAAAATTATTCGGCCCCGTTGCATTAATACTTTGTTGCGCCACCTTTTGCTGCGATTACAGCTGCAAGTCACTTGGGGTATGTCTCTATCAGTTTTGCACATCTAGAGACTGAAATTCTTGCCCATTCTTTCTTGCAAAACAGCTCGAGCTCTTTGAGGTTGGATGGAGAGCGTTCGTGAACAGCAGTTTTCAGCTCTTTCCACATATTCTCAATTGGATTCAGGTCTGGACTTTGACTTGGCCATTCTAAGACCTGGATATGTTTATTTTTGAACCATTCCATTGTAGATTTTGCTTTATGTTTGGCATCATTGTCTTGTTGGAAGATAAATCTCCGTCCTAGTCTCAGGTCTTTTGCAGACTCCAACAGGTTTTCATCCAGAATGGTCCTGTATTTGGCTCCATCCATCTTTCCATCAATTTTAACCATCTTCCCTGTCCCTGCTGATGAAAAACAGGCCCAAACTATGATGTTGCCACCACCATGTTTGACAGTGGGGATGGTGTGTTCAGGGTGATGAGCTGTGTTGCTTTTACACCAAACATATCGTTTTGCATTGTTTCCAAAAATTTCTATTTTGGTTTCATCTGACCAGAGCACCTTCTTCCACATGTTTGGTGTGTCTCCCAGGTGGCTTGTGGCAAACTGTAAACAAGACTTTTTATGGATATCTTCCATGAAGGCCAGATTAGTGAAGTGTTCGACTGATTGTTGTCTTATGGACAGACACCTCGGCTGTAGATCTCTGCAGTTCATCCAGAGTGATCATGGGCCTCTTGGCTGCATCTCTGATCAGTCGTCTCCTTGTTTGAGATGAAAGTTTAGAGGGACGACCGGGTCTTGGTAGATTTGCAGTGGTCTGATACTCCTTCCATTTCAATATGATCGCTTGCACAGTGCTCCTTGGGATGTTTAAAGCTTGGGAAATCTTTTGGTATCCAAATCCGGCTTTAAACTTCTCCACAACAGTATCACGGACCTGCCTGGTGTGTTCCTTGGTCTTCATGATGCTCTCTGTGCTTTAAACAGAACCCTGAGACTATCACAGAGCAGGTGCATTTATACGGAGACTTGATTACACACAGGTGGATTCTATTTATCTTCATCAGTCATTTAGGACAACATTGGATCATTCAGAGATCCTCAATGAACTTCTGGAGGGAGTTTTCTGAACTGAAAGTAAATGGGCCAAATCATTTTGCACACCCAACTTTTCAGTTTTATTATTACAAAAAATGTTTAAATGATCCAATAAATTTTGTTCCACTTCACAATTGTGACCCACTTGTTGTTGATTCTTCACCAAAAATGTAAAATGTTATATCTTTTTGTTTGAAGCCTGAAATGTGGCAAAAGGTTGAAAAGTTTCAGGGGACTGAATACTTTCGCAAGGCACTGTACATACATTGAAATACACTTACATTTTTTATGCAATCAGGAATAGAAGTCCCTGCTCTGATGCTGACTAGGCCTCCCTGTGATGTTGTGTGGGGGAGGGGAACAGAGACTCCGGGACACCAGGTCTGCTAGGAGAGGAGGTGAGTGGAGGATTCAGCAGAGGCACCAGGAAGAAGTGGAGGAGTGTGGAGATGAAGGGGGCAGAAGCAAAACTGCATCAGCAAGAAGTGGAGGAGAAATGGTGGAGGGGATTGCAAAAGAGGGGAGACAGGAAAGAAACAGAGTTTGGGGAGGAAGGAGAGGTTACCTAGAAGGGGGAAGTCATATCAGTTGAGCTGAGAACTGGGCTGCTAGCAGCTTTTCTGCTGACAGCTCCTTGTTATGTAGTGTTAGGGCTTCCATAGAGGCAACCTTTGGGGTGCTGGGCTGCAGGCTCCATCAGCCCAGCACCTTTAATAGAGGAAATAAAAGAAGCTGGGAGAAGGGAAGCAGTAGGGAAGGTGGCGCCCTCTGGACTATGCAAGGGTATTGCACCCTGTGAGATCCTACCGATAGCAGGAGGCTTGCTCTGCTCCCGGGCCCCTTATGAGCTCAGCCCCGAAGCTGCTTCCCCTGCTTCCCTTATAGCTACGCCACTGCTGGAGGGGCTGAAGGGGGCCATAATTATTGGTATAATACAGAGGGGGCCATTATAATATTAATAATAATAATACAGAGGGCATTATACTTATGGGCACTACGGGGGGGGGGGGGGGTCTGTTATCGGAGGATGATAGTAAAGTGAGTAAACATTTTTCTGTGAAACTCTGCAAAGATGAGACGCGGCTGAAAGAAGGTATCATGGAGGTCTTATCTCCGAATGAAGAAGCTGAGAAAAGAGTCTACATCACAGGAGATGTCACTGGATGTAAGAGGTATGTGGTGCTGTATTCTGTATATAATCATGTCCATCCACATATCTGTTTGGGGGGGAAGGAGAGAGGTGGATATAGAATTTGGCACACACTGCCAAAGCCTGGCCCCAGACTTCAGGTCACACTGTGTGTGTTCTAAATTCTGGGGCTCACACCCATCTACTACATTATCACTGTGTTATCTGTGATGTTACATGGGACTGCAGGTGACATCTACTACATTATCTGTACTCAGAGAGTCATCACTGTGTTATCTGTGGTGTTACATAGGACTGCAGGTGACATCTACTTACATTATCTGTACTCAGAGTTATCACTATATTGTCCATGGTGTTACATAGGACTGCAGGTAACATCTACAACATTATTTGTAGTCAGAGAGTTATTACAGTGTTATCTGTGGTGTCACATAGGACTGCAGGTAACATCTACTACATTATTTGTAGTCAGAGAGTTTTTACAGTGTTATCTGTGGTGTTACATAGGACTGCAGGTGACATCTTATGCATTATTTGTAAAAAGGGGCATGGTCACAGGTTGGGAAGGGGGGCGCAATACTTGGCTTGCCCCGGGTGCTGGCAACCCACGCTACGCCACTGCCGCCCCCCACATGTTCACGTGAATGGGACTGAGCTACACGTAGGTCACGTGACCGATAAATGTGAAGTCACTGGCCTAGGAAATGCTGCAATCTCTTCCCTCTGATGTGATATTGATGTCCTATCTAGAGGAAAGATCATCAAAATCAAACTCTCTGAAAACCCCTTTAAGCTTACTGTCTACTAAAATTCCTTTTCCATGTCAGTGTTAACTAGTGATTTCACATTTAGTATTTACTTGTGCAGTCTCGGACTGGTCGACTGGTGAATCCTCCAGCGCGCGCCTAACGTGATCACTTGATGAGGTCAACAGAAAATGGAAAAAAAGATCTATTTTCTTTCTTTGAAATTTTTTTACTAAATATTTTTTCAACCATTTACAAGCTCCACAAGGGGACTGTAAAAGACCATCTACAATACTCTCTATACTCACAGTCACCATCAGGGTGCACCAGAGAGATGCAGCCTGAAGGAAAAATTGCAGGCAGGCCTGGGGCCTTCATTAGGTCCCAGACTGCCATGCATAGACATCAGCACCCCACAGTCTCTATTGCGGGGTGCCGATTGGAGACAGAGGGAGCTCTCTCCCTCTAAACCACTTGGATGCTGCGGTCGCTATTGACCACAGCATCTAAGGTGTTAAACAGCCCAGATAGGTGCTTGTTTTTGTCCATTAGAGCAGGAGCACTTTTTCTAGGCTGCCATAGAAAGCCAGCACTCTAGGAATAATGTCCAATAATGACCGCTGTGGAAACCTGTTACTGATAGATGTAATTGAAAGTAGGAAAGGAAAATACAAGTTACCAGTACAGTGTTGGATTTAGGTGCCAAGAGCCCACCAGTAAAATTTATTCTTATTGTGTGGATACATGCAAATATTACCTGCATACACAATGGTAGACAAGAATAAGACCTTCAAGAAGATTGATTATGGTAGTCCCTGGGGAAAGATGACACCAACCAGTCTGCCTCTGCCCCTACAAGTCACCTCAGCCACCTGTTCTATCTATAATAATAAACTTGGTGGTCTGTTAAATTATCTACCCAGTTTTTTTTATATGGACATAGGCTGGTTGAGATTCTGTATGCTGCCTATCTGTATGTAGTGTAGCCAGTCTACTGTGCCATGAGCCATATGTGCAGGGAGTGTGGATCTAGGTGCCAAACTTTGTCAGGGGTATTGTTGAGTTAATCAAAGTATCCAAAGTGGACTTCAATTTGCCACAAAGCTAAATTTCTGTATTTTTTAATTTTTCCTAAAATGGTGGCTGCAAGTAAAAAAAATGACACTCCGCTCACTTACCTGATCATGGGGAGGCTGTCCTCTCCCATCTTGATTGAAGAAAATCTGCCAAAGGACCTACACTAGGGGATTCAACTGTGAGCCAGTCTGACCCTGCACCAATACATGCTAACTGGGAAATCACTGATTAACACTCACATGGAAAAAGAATTAGGAATTTTAGTAGACAGTAAACTTAGGCCCCATTCACACGACCGTATTGAATGGGGCCGTATCTATCCGCAAAAATGTGGGAATAGATGCGGCCCTATTCACCTCTATGGGGCCGGGAGCCGCGGCACGAAGCTAGCTCTGTGCCGCAGCTCTTTTGAAGCATGTCCTATACTTGTCCGTGCGCACTGACAAGTATAGGCATTTTCAATGGGGCCGCACGGCGTGTGTTCCGAGCGCTGCGGAACACACGCCGGGCGGCCCCCGTATATTTGCGGGTCCGCAGTAATGCGGGCCTGCAAATATACGGTCGTGTGAATGGGGCCTTAAAAGAGGTTTTCCGAGAATTTGATCCTGATGACCTTTCCTCAGATTTGGTCATCAATATCACATCAGCCGGGGTTCGACTCCCGGAAGAACCTGCCGATCAGCTGTTTGAAGAGACTGCAGCGTTTCCTAGTTTCCTAGGCCAGTGATGTAACATTTATCGGTCACGTGGCCTAGCCGCAGCTCAGTCCCATTCAAGTGAATGGGACTGAGCAGTAATACCAAGCACAGCTGCTATACAATGAACAGGAGTGTGCTTGGTGAGCTGGCTCCTCAAGTAACTGATTGGCAGTGATTCAACACCCATGACCCATGGGATAGCTCATTAATATTAAAATCTCAGAAAACCTGAGTGTACCTGTATTTAAAAAAAACTTTTAAAATGTCACAGTAACATATCAGAGATTATAATCAGTGACGGCCCGAGTGCTGAGACCCCAACCAATCACTAGAACAAAGTAAAAGTCTGTCTCCAGTTCGACTCCTTCAGCAAAGAATGAGAGTGCTCTGTGTGAGCATTTTTTTCTCCTCATTCTGGCAATTGGTGTCTCTCAGCACTCAGGCCCCCACCAATACAAAACTTTGATATGTTGCTATGACATATCAAACGTTTTTTTAAAGTACAGATATATTTTAGCTGTAGCAACCAGTGTCAGGCAGCAATAATCAAATAGCAGAGCTTGATAGGTTCAAAGGTGGGCGGGCAAAGTTATATGTGGAATGGGAGGACTGCAGTACTCAGAAAGATAGTGAAAATTGTTTAGACCAAAAAAAATACAACTGGAGTGACCTAATAATTATGAATAAATAGATCACATGCCAATACAAAGATCTTTTCCATGATGGTCCTGGATGTACTCTTGGGGTGTAACAATGTACAGTATAAAGTTATAATTATTGGATTTTTGGGGAAGGGTCCTTGGACCTTGGATTGCCAAATCTGAAATAAGGAATTTTTTTTTTCAACCTCATGAGGTTTTTTGCATTTTGGTTTTTGGATCAACTTTGCAAGATAACAGGCTGAACTGGATGGATGCATGTCTATTTTCAGCCTTACAAACTATACTACTATGTTACCTGCCCTGTTGCTTTGTACCACAACAAACCTACTATACTCACCTAATGGCAGTGGCTTCTTTTAGCAAGATAACGCATTCTGAAAAAAACACAAAACTTGAGGAATATTAAAAAGAGTTTAAGGTGTTATTCTACTTATGACTTATACTCAAGCATCTGATGGATGGTCCAGCATCCCAGCTCGCGGATAGGTCGCGCAGCCCCACTGTCAGCAGGGCCGTTTGCCATAGCAACAGAGAGTGACATCTGCGAAGCTGCCATATTGCGGCTGGATAGTGCGTCACAGGATCTACTGCAAGTGCCTTGGTGCCAGTCGCCACAGCACACCTTCAGAGGTCATATGGAGTCCAGGCCTCAATGAGTCAGCAATGACTTTGGCTGAGTGGGCCTTACCTGGCATTTTGGGTGCCTTGAGCATTCTTTTTTTTTTTAATTTTTAACATTTTCTGGTCAATTTTTTCTGGGGACCTTGGGGGCTGTTTTCTTGGTAGACATCACACTTTATCATGCCGGCAAATAATTAGGTGTTTCACTTTTCCAATGCTACTGCCCAGTGTCTGGGATTATGCTCATGGACATTGTTGATTTTATAGAAATAACAGCTGATCTGGTTTGCTTGGCCTAACAAACCATATTTAGTTTGAAATGAGGTATGTAATCGGTTATCCTATATGAAACATAAAAGAATAGAATGTGAAGAAAGTGCCATGAAAGAATCAAGACTTTGGAGCTATAGTATGTTGTAGAAACAACAGAAAACCCAAGAGAAATGAATAATTACACTGCATCTAGGGAGTGTGGGCAGCTACATACAGGTGCTATAATTATCATACATCTAGCTTCTGTTCATTCAGGGATAGACACATTAGTTCTACATTCGCTTTTGAGGAACAAACCTGATTTCATTACAGTAAAATTCCATAGATATGAGTGGATCTTAAAGGTTATTTATACCTTTGCAGGTATTTTTTTTATTTTATCCAGTGCAAGTAAAATAAAAAAAATGAAGCAACTTTGTAAATAGTCTCCATTAAAACATCCTGGGGCACATTTTTCAAAAGATTTCCAAAAAATTTCCATGGCATAAAAAAGTCAGAAATTGTGACGCAACCCATATTTGCTACATAATTTATGAGGATTTGCTTCACTCACTACTTGTGTGAGGGGAGGGGCTTTATACAGCAGTTTTACTAAATTTTACACCAGTAATCATACTGTAAATTATAGCTGAAATCTACACTGGCTCATAGCTGGCGTAGTTCTGAATTTTTGGTGCACAGGCTTCCAGAAAGTGCACCAAACTATTTAAGAAGCATGTTCCTCTAAATGAATTTGGCACATTTTACTCTGACTTTTCACTATGCATGGCGTAACTAGCACCAATTTAAAGGCTATGTACACCCTAGGGACATTTTATTTATTCGTTTTGAGCTAAAAATCATTTTTTCAATTTGGTCTTTATAAAAAATATGGAGCCCTTCTTTCTGTACATAACTGAGATGCTGTAGAAGCAGCCTCTGGATTTTCTTTCTTTTCTACCAGTTGGGGAGCTGAGAGGCTACTTATCTCTGCTCTCTGACCTTATGAACACTCCTTGTAGCTCAGTACTTATCTTACTGATAAGAATATGGCTTAAATAAGTGTTTATTACCTCTCAGTAGTTTAGAGATAAGGGGACTATTTATTATATTGAACTATGCCTATATGCATATATGCATATTTCAGGCACAGATGGCGGCGCAACTAACCGAATTCGCCTGCTCATGCCATGTCTAAAATTGTGGGCATGGCGCGGGAGTGGAGAAGGGGATGGGCCAGTAGGCTCTAGGAGCAACAGGGGCGTTACCATTACACCTAGAGACTCCGCCTTCTCTGCAACTGCTGCGCTCTCTGCACTTTGACTGATGGGGCCAGGTATGATGAAGTTTTTACTGTATGGCCCTATCAATTGAAGTGCAGAGGGTACGGCAGTTGTGGAGAAGGCGGAGCTTCTAGGTCTAACAGTAATGTCTCTGTTGCTCCTAGAGGCTTATTTGCATATATTAAAACATCATGTTTCTCAGCAATGGGGGCACATATGAACATGAGACTAACACAGATGTCTTCAAATGCCAAGTGCACATGTAACAGGTCATCCAGTTTCATAGGTACAAATCTGCTGATAGATGCCCTTTAAGATCTTGGCAGGTATTGAGTTTACCTGAATATTTTTTGTCCATTTGCAGAGTTTAACATCTTTGTCTGGCCATAAGATATATGTGCATAGTTCGCTACAGTCACCATACAGTTATCAGCACTTTAAAATGGGTCTGTCATCTCCATTCTGTCTCTAAAAGTAAGTCCAGTGCTGGGTAGTGGACTATGGTACATATGTTCAGACATATTTGTTTACCAACTGTGTATATTTGGAATAGTACTTTACATTGTGATGAGGGCATAGCTAAAGGCTCATGGGCCCTGGTGCAAAACATCAGCTTGGGCCCCCTTTCCCTCAGTGCTTTGTGGCCAGGGATCAGAGAAGCACATAGCTTTCATGCTGCCCGAGGCAAAAATTGAAATGGCGTCCACCCCTCCTACCCATGCCAAATTCTTGACCTAACCCCTTCCCTCCAGCCAGAGGTGTAACTTGACCAGCATGCATGTTCTATAAATACCTGTGTCTTCTTGTGTGCCACAAGGGTCTTTGGGCCCCCTCAGGCTCCTGGGCCTGCTACCTCTGCACCCATATAGCTACGCCCCTGATTGAGATACATTTCCTTCTAATATATCAGTGCTGTACTTTTTTATAACAGTATCACAAACCTCTCTCACCCTCCCCCTTGATCACTCCTACTCCTTTCATTACAACATAAAGTCAGAAAACCAGCAGGGAAGGTGGAACTGCTTTGCTCCCTCTCCTGAGACTCACGCTGACTGCACCTAAAATCGTCCTCTGTAATTGGAATCACTTTCCTCTCGTCAGCTCTCATAACACAAAAAACACCTTGGCACTGAGAGCAGAAGGAATCCTGCAGTGATAGTGAGTATATATAAGATTACTTACAGCACATAGTCTAATCAGCAAACACTGAGAATGCTGGATCAAAGATCGATACAATGTCAAAAGAGGCAGATGAAAGAGATTTACTTGCACTTTTCAGTACATATTATAAAATATTTTAAAGAATGAAAAGGAAACTCTTTGCAGCTGATGAAGCAGGAAAAATATGGTATTAAATGGTGCCCACTCAAATACATGGTCACACCGAGTCCTCCAGAACAAGCGCTGCTCTTTACTCTATTACATAAAGTTCCAAGTGATCTCATTATGATTTTAGGGGTTCATTCCCCTGCCTCTTTATATATATTCATAACACATAAACATAATCTAAAGGCTATGGACACCTTTGGGACTATTTTTTATGATTGCAGTTTACTCATTTTGGGCTTAAAATATTTTTTTCATTTGGTCTTTATTAAAAATGTTCTGCCGTTTCTGAGAAACAGGGGTTAAAAATCAGTATCTCAGGAACTGCTGAACCTTTTAAATAAAGATCAATTGAAAAAAGTAAAATGCAATCATTTTATCATGCTTCATGTTACCACACACTGCTAGAAATAATATCATATGCTAGAAGTTGTGAATGCATTCCAGAGATGTCATGTGTGTCCTAGGGGAATGTGAGGTCCACACACCTAAACTCAAATATTTAAAAGAAACCTGCTACTAATATACTGTAGTAATCATGAAGTATGGTACACTTATCATATACCGTATGTCAAATGTATAAAAATGAATCAGAATAATAACAGACACTTAATTTTGAAATTGTATGTTTCTTTTTATTTATGGCAATGACCGTGTTAACGTTTTCAGCCTATCCAGGCCTTCATCAGACACTTTGCCGCAGTTCTTGTAGAGGAGAAAAAGGATATGGGCGCTGTAGGTAGAAAATAAGTTAAGAGGAAGGCGCCACGTTGGGAACCCTATGACAGCCTGAAGCAGAGTGCCACAAAACAAGAATATAAATGTATAAAAATAACACAAATTAAAACCAAAGCTTTGCTGTGACACTAAAAAAGGAAATAAAATGAAACAGTAACATCAATTTAATAAAAAAAGTATTAAAAAATAGTCACTTTATTAATTTTATATCTATTTTAAACTTTCATTCAACCCATTGGGGACTAATCAATAATGATTAAAGGGGTTATGCAGAGGTTGAAAATGAAAAATAAGAATGACCTCGCTGAATCCTCTGACATTGCCATTTTAACATAGTCCCAGCTGCTCTTTAAATTTCCTAGTCCATCTTGGCCACAGGAAATGCCCGCTCAGCCGTGTCCATTTATTTGTTGAGCAGGCATTTCCAGATGGAATCAGGAAGTGGAGAGCAGCAGAAACCAGGACAGCTCTGGAACTGCAGTGCTAGAGGACCAGTGAGTAATTCTTATTTATTACATTTAACCTATTTTTGTCCTTAAAATAAATGCATTCTACCCCCGCAAAACTCTTTTTAGTTGGTGTCTGATGGCCATGTGTGCCTTGGGGAAAAAAAGTCTGTGTATTGGCCACATCTTCAAGACAGAACACGGCTCATCTAACAAAAACTCAAAGCACCAAAGAGATTTATGATACTGTCAGTTCCTGCCTGACCATAGTTCTGTTATACGGAACTCAAGTGATGATGTGAGTATAAGTACAGTAGAACCTTCGGTCAGAGAGGAACTGACAGCATTATAAATCACTGTGATGCTGTGAGTTTGGGTTAGAGGAGCCACGCTCGGTCCAGATGATGCGCACACAGCCATCTGACATCGGCCTTAAACTTGAAGATCCTGTACATTTCACTTCTACCAAATTTAAAAGCATAGTCACTTTTTCAGTTGGGTTTACACTCAGGTGTTGAGAACTGTAATGGACTAAAACCTACCAAAACTACTCTAGATTTTTAAACCTTTCGAAGAATGGATTGTGACCAATAAAAGAGAGATTACATCAAAACTATGGGGGAAGGGGCACGGAATCTTCAAGTCTGTGGGTTTGCTGTGTTCCACTCAGTACATCCTGGTAAAAGAAAACGTCCACTACAGCCAGGGGCGTAACTACCATAGCGGCAGACCATGCGACTGCTATGAGGCCCAGGGCAAGAGGGGGCCCAGATGGGTTATCTCCTCTTCTACTGGAGGTGAGAACTTGGTCAGGACTCTGCCCTCTAAAGGAACAACTTTTAGCAAATGAGGCAGTGGAAAAAATGGCCCAAGGGTCATTGAAAGGGGTTTAGGCGGAAACCTTTCTGTCCTGTGTGTGGGGCCTGGTTTGATCCTTGCTATGGGGCCCTTACTTCTCTATGTACACCACTGACTATAGCATATTAATGAACAAAGAATGCCAAAACTGCAGTTACACCAAAGACAAGCAAGGAGCAAAAAATCTTGAGACAGTCCAGTGTTAAAATGAATCTAGCAATGCGTAGTTTAGACAATAACTTTGGGTTTTTATATAGAACTGCACTTTTGCACTAAAGTCTACCCTACGTGTCACCCTAACCCAACATATGTAGGGAAAATGCTTATAAAGTATAATGAGTTGATGTACAGCCGGCTGATTCTGCACTGTCTTGTGAAGCATTTTATATTGTATGATATAAGGCAGGACATATACTATTTAAATGATTTACATAATACAGTATCTCTTTTATAATACGCTATTGATGCATTATAGATTTTTCATAGTTTACGCCATAACATGACGTTTTGAATGAATTTTCGCTGTCCTTCTGCAGTCGTGACTGAGGTGGAAGGCAATGCTGTGCTCAGTGAGCGTCATCTGCTGTGTCTCCACTAGGGGTGCACACTACTTTTAATCTGATTCGCTCAAGCTGTTGTCATGGTTGAGGTAAACCTGCCTTTCCATTCACTTGTAAGGCAGTCTTTATGTGTAAAAAGGCTCCAGACCTTTCCTCGTTTATTCTGCCAAAAAGTTCCATGCAGGATCGTTTGACCATTTTGGAATTCAGCATCTAAAAAAATCCATAGTTTAAATATGTTATTGAGTATAGTAGTACAATATATATATATAGTTAGTAGATTGTAGATCCTCTGGATCAACGTGCAGGATAACAGGCTGAACTGGATGGACAGATGTCTTTTTTCAGCCTTATAAATGATGTTACTATGTATTATAATAAACTGCAGTTTATATCTGATTAACCCTTAAAAATGTGGCCTAATTTGGTACTTAACACAATTTTTTCACATTTCAAAAGCCATAACTTTTTAATTTTTCCATTGACATAGTCATACAGTGGCTGGTTTTATGTGGGGCAAGCTGTATATTGCAATGGCACCATTTTGGGGTACAACATGTGAACTGTATAACTTTTTTAAAACAAATTTAGAACAATACTGTGAAAAAACAATTTGGCCAGTGTTTTTATGTTTTTGATTTTATAGTGTGCTCCATGCAATAGTAATGATATTTTAACTTTATTATTTCAGTATGATTATGAAAATACCAAATTTATATGGTTTTTTATGGTTTACTACTTTAAAAACTTAAAAAATGCTTATAAAAGGTTACTTTGTGTCATCATAGTCTGACACCCATAACTTTTTTATTTTTTTCTGCCGACTGAGCTGTGTCAGGTTATTTTCTACAGGAAATTTGTTCTACAGGATAGTGTTCAATGTGCAGGTTAAATATTTTAAGTTGGGTTTTATTTAAGTTTAATTCAAGTTTTACTTCTTTTAGTCCCCTTAGGAACTTAAACCTGAAATATCAGTATCCCTCCTCCTAGTATCCGGGATGCCTATAGTAACAGCCACAGTGCTGAAATTAAAAACTACTACTAGTAACAGCCACAGAGAACCTGGCATCAGCCTCAGTGACTCCAGTAGTAGTCAGTATGGCCCAAGTATCAGCTAAGGAACCTGGAGTCAATGCAACACCTTATCAACATGCCTCTTTTGCAGCAAAGTTATAAGTATATATAAGTATATACACTTTCTGTTCGTTAGAAAATGTGCTAAATCTGTGGACTGCCTTTTGAAGCCATATTTGAAACTTAATCCATCTTTAGGAAATACCCTAATAAAGAGGACATAGAAGTAGAATCTATTTCCAGAGAAGAGCAGGTTGCAATGGTGTAAGATATGCTGCCTCTCAATGTATTCCCATGGCGTAATGCACAGCAGGGGGTGCAGGGACCAGAACTGCTGCACATGGACAAGACAGTGTGGGGGCAGTGTGAAAAGGCTCTTATAATGGCTTCAGTGTTGCTATATACTGCTCAGTCCATGTAGGCCATTGAGCCAGTTGATAACATCACTCAGGCGGGTAATATTCTCTTAGGGGTTGTTCACATATCAGTTATTTGAGCAGTTATTTCCATCAGTTATTGTGAGCCAAAACCAGGAGTGGACACTACACAGAGATCAGGTATAATGAAAAGATCTGCACCTGTTCTGTGTTTTTGACCCGCACCTAGTTTTGGCTCATAATAACTGATGGAAATAACTGATCAAATAACTAACGTGTGAACAAGCCCTTACTCTCATCAGTCCTTGCCCACAAGGGCAAATATGCACTTATACATTAAAGAATATTTCCAGTGATACCTCCAGAAGTTATGCTTAGGCAACCCAACCATTTAACCAAAACTTCTTGAGGGACACACACCCACAAGTGTGCATGTGTCCTATAAAACTTATTACATACTACAGTATATTCAATGTAAATTGACTTATTGGTGTGGAGAAAGAGGCAGCATACCCAGAGCCAAATGCTACATATAGCTAGTTAATTTCCAATAGTCAAGTTTCTAGCTATGAGAGAAACTAATTCAAAAGTAACATTCAATATGGCTGCAATACCTGTTACCACTTTTCTAAAAATGGACGGAACGCAAAGCCAAAAATTGTGAATATGGGCTCATTCAGGCCATCCAGGAATGAGATAAAGAGTCCAGCAGTCACCTGTCCCAGAATGTGAGGAGACTGTTTGCCTTCACTTGCACAGCTGTCTAGGGGGGGTGAGGCCTCCCTACACATTACACTGCTCTACAATAGATGGTAATGATGTGATCCTGCTTTAATATGCCATCATGGCTGAGCTGCTTGACAGGAACGCTCACCTGTGTATTATATGCAAGTGTGGCCTGTAGTGAGGCCCGGCCCCTTTTCCCCCATAGTCAGATTTACATACCCTACAATTGCCCTGGATATACAGTACAGACCAAAAGTTTGGACACACCTTCTCAGTCAAAGAGTTTTCTGTATTTTCATTACTTTGAAAATTGTAGATTCACACTGAAGGCATCAAAACTATGAATTAACACATGTGGAATTATATACTTAACAAAAAAGTGTGAAACAACTGAAAAATATGTCTTATATTCTAGGTTCAAAGTAGCCACCTTTTGCTTTGATTTCTGCTTTGCACACTATTGGCATTCTCTTGATGAGCTTCAAGAGGTAGTCACCTGAAATGGTATTCCAACAGTCTTGAAGGAGTTCCCAGAGATGCTTAGCATTTGTAGGCCCTTTTGCCTTCACTCTGCGGTCCAGTTCACCCCAAACCATCTCGATTGGGTTCAGGTCTGGTGACTGTTGAGGCCAGGTCATCTGGTGTAGCACCCCATCACTTTCCTTCTTGGTCAAATAGCCCTTACACAGCCTGGAGGTGTGTTTGAGGTCATTGTCCTGATGATAAATAAATGATGGTCCAACTAAACGCAAACCGGATGGAATAGCATGCCGCTGCAAGATGCTGTGGTAGCCATGCTGGTTCAGTATACCTTCAATTTTGAATAAATCCCCAACAGTGTCACCAGCAAAGCACCCCACACCATCACACCTCCTCCTCCATGCTTCACGGTGGGAACCAGGCATGTAGAGTCCATTCATTCACCTTTTCTGCATCGCAAAAAGACACGGTGGTTGGAACCAAAGATCTCAAATTTGGACTCATCAGACCAAAGCACAGATTTCCACTGGTGTAATGTCCATTCCTTGTGTTCTTTAGCCCAAACAAGTCTCTTCTGCTTGTTGCCTGTCCTTAGCAGTGGTTTCCTAGCAGCTATTTTACCATGAAGGCCTGCTGCACACAGTCTCCTCTTAACAGTTGTTGTAGAGATGTGTCTGCTGCTAGAACTCTGTGTGGCATTGACCTGGTCTCTAATCTGAGCTACTGTTAACCTGCAATTTCTGAGGCTGGTGACTCGGATGAACTTATCCTCCGCAGCAGAGGTGACTCTTGGTCTTCCTTTCCTGGGGCGGTCCTCATGTGAGCCAGTTTCTTTGATGTTTTTTGAGACTGCACTTGGGGACACTTTCAAAGTTTTCCCAATTTTTCGGACTGACTGACCTTCATTTCTTAAAGTAATGATGGCCACTCGTTTTTCTTTACTTAGCTGCTTTTTTCTTGCCATAATACAAATTCTAACAGTCTATTCAGTAGGACTATCAGCTGTGTATCCACCTGACTTCTGCCCAACACAACTCATGGTCCCAACCCCTTTTATAAGGCAAGAAATCCCACTTATTAAACCTGACAGGGCACACCTGTGAAGTGAAAACCATTTCAGGTGACTACCTCTTGAAGCTCATCAAAAGAATGCCAATAGTGTGCAAAGCAGTAATCAAAGCAAAAGGTGGCTACTTTGAAGAACCTAGAACATATTTTCAGTTGTTTCACACTTTTTTGTTAAGTATATAATTACACATGTGTTAATTCATAGTTTTGATGCCTTCAGTATGAATCTATAATTTTCATAGTCATGAAAATACAGAAAACTCTTTGAATGAGAAGGTGTGTCCAAACTTTTGGTCTGTACTGTAGGTAATCATATTTATTACAATTATAGTGAAAAGGACCTAACACTGCAAATAGACCAAATAGAGCACTGTCAATCTATCTGGTAGGTGATGAAGGGTAATTATAGCAGATCTGGTTTATTGTAGAAATTGACACATTTGCTCTTACAGTTACTATTATACCTTATGTAGGCAGATGGTCAGGACAGCTCAGGATCCCTAAATGCACAAGAGGCCTCAGGGATTGCAGCAATATTCTCATATGTTACAGCATCTGCTGCGTCACAACTTAGAAAACTACACAATTATTGTCAGATGTTTAGCCTAAATTACTCATATATAACAGTTTATATGACAAATATTTTTATATATCACTGAAATCTAGCACTGAAACACAAAATGTTTTACCCAGTTTAAAGTGGTTTTCTGGGTTCAATATTGATGACCTATCCATCAATATTTGAATGGTGAGGGTTTGACTCCCAACACCCTCACTGATCAGCTGTTTGAAGAGGCTGCAGCCAGTGACTTCACATTCATTGGTCACAGGGCCTATTTGCAGCTCAGTCCCAGCTAATTGCTGGAGGGTTACGGGAGCTGGACCCCACCAATCAGATATTGATAACTTATCCTGAGGATAGGTCATCAATACGGAACTCCCAGAAAATCCCTTTAACTCAAACCGAACAGTATATACAGCCAGATACTGTGTACACAGGTGTCCAAATACTGCTTGGAGCTCTTACTCCTAGTACAAGAAGCTGAAATGTCATGAGCAACAATGTAAAGTCAAAGAAGACTGCAGCACCAAGGGAATGGGGAGAATGTGCTTATTGGGATTGCTGAAACTATGAGAGGCACTGGGGCTGTCACAGGGTGGTAGATGTCAGTGTAGGGGCATTGTGGTATGCACAAGTTGTCATGGTAGCTGATGGTAAGTGATCACCGTGGCTGACAGTGCTGGCTAGTAATGGATGGGGTTGTGGCTGGAACTGTGCCCTTTACAGCTTGCCCAAGTGCCCCCCAAACAATGCATTTCGCAGTGTCAGCCAATAACCCTCATAAAGTGTAAGTCCTAATGTTCCCATCCCTAAATTCAGAAGTACAAATCACAGTAACACTTTCACCTGCCAGATCATATCAAAATTGGTGGAGGTCCTTGGGAAACAAATTTAATGAGGGCCCCATCCCCAGAAACAGTGTCATATAAAACATGGCTTCATGTTACAGAAACTACTGAACAGTTGACGATTTTAAAAACGACTTAGATAAATTCTTAGAACTAAACAACATCCCTTGGTTGAAGTTGGTGGACTTTTTTCAGCCATACTAACTATGCTGAATCAGCTGCCCATCGGCTCAGCTGCCCATCTAGCTTTGCCTGGAGCATAAAATGTACACCTTCCCACTGAATTGCGTACTTCTTGTTAGTAATGCAGTCATAATAGCTCCGACCTGTAGTAATACAGATGCTGCTGATCTAAACTTGATGGTTAATGCCCAGGTTGTGTCCAGGTATCTTAGCAGTGTCCCTCATTGCAGTAAAGTCTTAAAGGGGTTGTCTCATCTTGCCTAATGGGGGCATATCGCTAGGATATGCCCCCATTGTCTTATAGGTGCGGGTCCCACCGTTGGGACCCGCACCTATATCGAGAACGGGGCCCCGCAAGGGTGGTGGCTGGAGGACTCCGGTCCGGCCACCACCAAGCCGGCTCCCCATAGAAATGAATGGGAGCGCACCGCGCTTGCGCGGCCACCGCTCCTATTCATTTCTATGGAGCCGACGGAAATAGCCGAGCCAGCGCTCGGCTATCTTCGCCGGCCACATTGAAAATGAATGGAGGCGGCTGCGCATGCGCAGTGCGCCCCCCGTTCGCTTTCGGGGCCCCGTTCTCGATATAGGTGCGGGTCCCAGCGGTGGGACCCGCACCTATAAGACAATGGGGGCATATCCTAGCGATATGCCCCCATTAGGCAAGATGAGACAACCCCTTTAACAGCTTTTGTTAGAAGCTTACCTTATTGACTCCAATGCTCAGTCATGTAGACCCCAAGTTCTCCAGTTCTTGCCTTCGTTTTTTGTAGATCATGCAGAGCTTGTGAGTCTCCACAACTTTTTGGGCCCAAGAAGAGGGAGCACAAGTCACAGCTTTCTCTCCTTTACAAACTTTCCCTATCACTGACTAGAGCTAGGGGTGAAGCGAGTCCACACCTAACCTCCTACAAGGGCTGAGCCATCCATACATAGTTATACTGGGTGCAATACATAACATGACATAACATTACATTACATTACATAAAGAAATTAACAGTTTTGCAGATACTCCCTTGCTCTGGGGTACTGCAGTGTCATGTAACATAGGTCATCGTATCACACGAAGATCAGGACTGCAGTTATCAAACTTAGGACATTGCCTGCTAATGAAACATGTAGGCCAAGCAAGTGTGCATGCTGGGAGTCATAGTTTCACCACAGCTGAAGTACCGGAGGTTGCTTATCACTGATGTAGGCCATAGCCATAGCAAAGCTATTGAAACATGTAATGGGTGAATCCATTGATTACAATGGGACCAGCTGACTATCTAATATGCACAAGAGTGTATCTCCCCAGATGCTAGAAGTCAGACAACAAGGATCAAAAAGACAATTAATGGTTAAAGTGCATGAGAGGCAATTTCATACGAGTGTTCAAAACGAAATGTAAAATAAAATTTATCTGGATATTTAGTACACTGTGATGATTTTTGCTCATATTTCCGACCTCTTATTGCAAACTAAGGAGCAAAATTTACTCAAAAGGAGCATATGCTTGGTATACTGACACCTAGTGGCCAAAATGCAAATGGCGAGATTTCATCATTGATTTTTATGAATAGCTGTGCAACTTATATTTGACATTGTATGTGTACTAAAGAATCTTAACTGGTCACTGAGTTTTCAAAAAAAACTTTTGATATATCATAGAGACATATCAAAAGTTTTGATCGGTGGGGATCTGAGTACTGTGACCTAGACTGATCACTAGAACGAGGAGAAAGAAGTGAGACAGACTCAATAGAAAGTCTATGGGCTCATCTTGCTTTCTACCCTCACTCTACTGGTCAGTGAGGGTCTCAGCGCTCAACCCCTATCGATCAAAATTTTTCGGATATGACATCTCAAAAAATTTCAATGACCCTTTAAACTCAACAATCTGTGGATTTCTGACCAAACTGTTGAGATTACTGAATTTATAGTGCGCTCTAGAAATGTCTAGATCAACAGAATATGCCTTTTATGCTGGCCAATATGGAAACAGCAATATTTTATTATTCATTTTTGTTCTGTAGTTTTAAGATGTGTAATAAGATCAAGAATCCCATTTTGAAAATACTTGATTTTAAGTATCAGATACTGACTAAGAACTAGTACATTTGTCATAAAATATAACTATTAAAACAACATTTTTTGTCTAAAATCAAAACTCAACATTTTTAGCCAAACTGTTGAAATAACTTGATTTTTAGTGCGCACTAAATCAATGACCAGGCCCTTAGGGTATAATAAATAAAGTCTTTCTTTACTGAGGGGATGATGGGGGTAGTAGCAGCAATAGGAACAGTTCAGCAGTAAGTTACACAGCAGTGCACTTCCCAATGGCTGCGTATAGGCAGTGACAATGATGGTCGGTAATAGTCGCTCCCTAAATATGCTTCTCAATCATTCCAACATGCACCACAATTCTCATTAACTCTCACAGCAGTGCTCAATCTGAGGGTTGCAGGTGCTAGATTGGCTCGCCAGACCGTTTCTGTGGAAGGTATCAGAATTAGTTAACCCTTTCCACATGCAATGAAGTCTTAGTGCCATAGACAAGCAGTACCTTATTGTCTGTCCAAGGGGCAACCTTGTGATTCTCAGCCATCAATGAAATCTGGAATCTTTCTCACAGAGGTATCCTCTCTGTGTTCATTAGCTTCACTGGCAGTACAGTCAGGATAGAGCTTGCCTGGATCAGGCCTAGTTCTGAGGAGCTCTCACAGATACGTCCTCTCTCCAGGTTGCAAACTCTGAACTCCTCACCAGGAGATGGGTCCAGCCTATCTCTTAGCAAACTAACTATAAGTCTACCAGATTACCTCTATAGTCCCCATAATCAACCATCAAGAATACATAATGCATCAGAAAATATATGTTTTAACAACAAATTACATTCAACTCAGTAGCATTAAATTAACCCTTGGCAGTGATCCCTTGGGGCCTGCTGCTCTATTAAAAAGGCTTTCAGAGGCTACTTTTAGGTAGTGTACCTCTTCATGAAAGATCACTGACTGCTAGACATGCCTCTACGATGCACTTGAAGACATTGTGCCCAGTTGAGAGACTTTGAGAGGAGTCACATAATTGAACTGACAGAAACAGGATGGTCATTTCAACAAATTGCCTGCCATCGAGGCTGCTCTGACCTAGCTGTTAGAAGGTGATGGGAGCAGTGTAGCATGTACACACAACAAGCAGGTTCTGGGACAGCCCAGACCAGTAGAGAGGATTGTTTGATTTGCTGACAAGCACCCACAGTTTCACTGTCCACCATACAGACACAAGTAACACCTTCATTACACACCTCTGTCTCTGCCCAGACCATTTCTAGGTGCTTAGCAGAAATAAATTTGGCTCCCATTATGTGTCCTGCCATTGACAGCGAACCACCGTTGCCTTCATTTGCAGAAAGAAACCTGGACTGCTATGGGCCGGAACAGTATTTTCTTTAGTGACAGATCCAAGTTCTGTTTGGGATCTGATGATGGTCAGGTTAGAGAATGGAGGCCTTGTGGTGAGCGCTTCAGTCTTGCCTTTGCTGTGGAGTGACACACTGCCCCAACTGCTGGTATGATGATATGGGGAGCCATTGCATACGACAGTTGGTAATAGGCTTGAGCAAATCGAGCTTCGGATCATAGATCCAAAGTCTATTTGTTCAAAAACTTTGTTTTTAATGTGGTTTCCAAGCCCAGCTTTGTTTCGCGAGACTTCGGTGAATTACTACTGTAAATATTAATCTGAAGTGGGTTTTGATACTAGCTGGTACCTCATTCCACTTCAGATTACTATTTTAAAATATTTATAAATATGCAGATAGGAATACAGTAGTAATTCACCGAAGTCTCACACGACTTCGGGCAAGACAAGGTTTAGCTCCACAAAGCCAATACATTTTTAATGATGTACAGTTTTTGAACAAATCGACTTCTCTCAAGCCTAGTCAGTAACCCCTAGTAGTGATACAAGGGAAACTAACAGCTCAGCGATATGTGCAGGACATCCTGAGGCCACATGAGGTGCCTTTTTCAGCAGGATAATTCTTGCTTACACACAGAAAGGGTTTTTCAGGAATGTCTCTGTCAGACTGCAACATTTCCCTGGCCTGCCTGGTCGCCAGATTTATTGCCAATAAAGCATTTATGGGACTAGCTGGGACGCCAACTTCGGCAATCTACGAGTGTGCAGGATCTACAGGTCCAGCTGCAACATCTGTGGGCAAATGTGCTGCAGGATACCTTACAAACCTGTATGCTTCCATGCCCAACTGTATATATTATCTTGTATCCAGGATAGAGGGGGCCAAACATGATACAAGGTGGTCCACAAAAAAGTAGCCCTTCTCCAATATCTCCAAATCAAACTGTCTAATAGTAAATCTGTCTTAGTTGTCCATAGCAACCAATCAGAGCTCAGCTTTCATTTTTCAGAGCCCTATAAGAACTGATAGCATAGCTCTGATAGCTGAGTTGCTATGGGCAACTAAAACTGATTTATTATCCATTTTGATAAAAGTGGCCTATTGTGTCAGAAAGATGGTGTTCTCCCTAGAACAGCAAATAGTGATTGTGGAAGGCTATGTGCAAAGCAGATCAATTAAGGAAACGCAAGAGACCTTTGCTGAAAAATACCGAGGAACAAAACCACCAGCTAAATGTTCGGTAATGGCATCAAAATGGTTCTGTTGCAAACATGAAGAAACCGAGGCCTCCATCGATTAGGATGGCTTAAGTTGTGCATGAAATTCAGCAGCAGATTGCAAGTAGTCCCCAAAAATCACCTCGAAGACTGTCTCAGCAAGTTAGTGAATCACAAATAACGTGTCAGTGAGTGCTAAAATCTCTGAACCTGAAACTGTACTGAAAACCGTGTACTGGAACTGAAAGAGTTCTAAAAGCTAAATACGTAAATTACTGGACTTGGTTTCTGACTATGATTGATTACAGACAATTGGACCTATTGCTGTACTTGAATGAAGCTTGGCATCATTGCATTCACGCATAGAAAGTTTCATTACATTTCAACATCTTCTTGGTGTATTGTTTTTTTGTCAATGAGTTTACCCAGTCCGGATCTGCTCTTTGGTCCTCCCCAGCCGGCGGCGGTCATGAACACTGATGTCTTCTGTGAATGCTGCTGGCTGTGTCTTGCATCCTGTTGTAAAGACCTCATGACCTGTTCCTTAGGGCAAGTGCAAGCTCACTCCCAACCTCTTAAAGAGTCAGAGTGTGCACATCCAATTTCTTCCCCAGCCTATGACAGGCAGTTTTTGGGTACTTAAGGCACCTTCCCCAGTGGGAGGCTGTCTGAGCTTTAGGTTTCCTACCTAGTCTGTAGTAACTAGCAAAGGTGTTTTCTCTGTCTGACTACCGACTTTTACTTCTAGCTGCCTGCCCTGATCTTATCCTGTTTCTCGGATTGTCCTATTGCTGCCTGCCCTGACCTATGACTCATCTCATGGATAAGCTTGTATGCTCCCTACCATGACCTTAACCTGTCTCCAGACTACTCATATTGCCTGACCCCTTGGTGCTTCTCACCAGTATCTGAACCCACTGAGTCACCTGCCAACCATTTCAGGACTATCTCAAGAGGTAGCGGCCTGGTAGCTTCCCTCTAGCCAAGTACAGGTCTCAGTATAGGTGTCATGGGGAGCCGGCGGCGCGCTTCCTCCCCCGCTGCGCCGCCGCAGGTAGGGGTTGCATTAGAATTTGATAATTAGGGTCACGCTGGCCACGTCACGTTACCCATCTGGAGGGCTATTTAAACAGGCAACCTGCTGGCCACAGGTTGCTTGTGATTATTCTTTCCAGCAGTGCTAGTGTTTTTGTGAGTAGATTGTTTAAGCGTGTATCGGACTTCGGCTAGTGTATTTTGGACTTTGCTTTCTGTTTATCCCCTGGTATTGACATGACTTCCTGGTAGGACCCCTTGGCTTGGCTGACCCTTCTATATTGTGTTGTGTGATCTGTCTGTGTTCGTTATTTTATCCCTTTGTTTTCCCCTTCCCTGTACGCCCCTGCACTTACTGAGGCTAGGGTCTGTCGCCCAGTTACGCGCCGTTGTTTAGGACGGGCCCTGTAAGTAGGCAGGGACAGCGGTTGGGGCTTCAGACAGGGCTCACTACTTCCTCCCTCATGACAGAATCACAGGCCTATTACTATAGAGCCGTTGCGAGTTCTCACGGATCAAATGCATATTATGGCTCAGATGATCCAGGATCTGGCCGAGAGAGTCCAACATCAGGAGCAGCTGCAGACTGTACCTCCATGCCAAATCCCAATATTGAACCCCATGTTTAGTTACCTGGTCGGATTTTGGGGGATCGAAAAACTTTCAGGTCTTTTAAGGAGAGTTGCAAACTTTATTTCCGTTTGCGTCCTCATTTCTCGGGTTCGGAGCAGCAGAGGGTCAGCATAATCATATCCTTGCTGAAAGGAGATCCGCAGGAGTGGGCTTTTTCGCTGCCATCTGACTCTCCATGTCTTTTGTCTGTAGAGGCATTTTTTCAGGCCTGAGGGCTTCTGTATGAGGAACCTGACATGGCCGCAGTTGCTGAAAACCAACTTAGAACTCTCCGCCAGGGGAACCGTCCAGTTGAGGATTACTGTGCGGAGTTTCGTAAATGGTGCTTGTCCTCTGAATGGAACGATCCTGCGTTGAGAGGTCAGTTTAGGGTGGGTCTGTGTGATCACCTTAAGGACTTGCTGGTTAGCTATCCTTCCCCAGATACCCATGACTCTAGCTATTAGACTCGATCGACGATTTAGAGAGACAGAGGGAATGACCGCCCATCAAGTGGTTGTTCCGCCTGATGTTCCTCCTCAGAGACCTCCTCCTGCCGAAGTCCTGGAGGAGCCTATGCAACTGGGATTAACTGAGGGATCAGAGATGCCTGAAGGGAGCTTGTTTTTACTGCGGAGTGATGGACCACTGGCTCCAGCAGTGTCCGAGACTTCCGCCCTCAAAAAAGTATTTTCCAATGAGTAAGGTATTCCCCAAGGTGGTAAGAAAAAAATTTCTGTTACCTATTTCTATTTCGCATGATTTGTGTAAGGGTTCAGGTGAAGCATTTGTGGATTCTGGATCTGCAATTTTATTGACTATGATTTTGCTCAAACGTTGGGTATACCTATAATTCCGTTAAGAAGTGTTATACAAATTATTGCTCTTGACTCCACACCTCTTAGTAATGGGAGGGTAGAATTTTGTACTCCTGATGTTACCCTTACTCTAGGGGTCTCTCATTCTGAAATGTGTTTGTTCCTTGTATTAAAAAATTTAACTGCTGATCTTGTCCTAGGTTTGCCTTGGTTGCAGGACCACAATCCTGTAATCAACTGGTCGTCAGGTGAATTCGAAAAATGGAGGTCTAATTGTAATAAATGTTGCAAGTCAATACTGCAAGCTGGAACCACGGTAAAGTCTCTGATCCTTCCGGAGTATATCAGAGACTTTTCAGATGTATTTACTATGTCTGAGACTGACTTCCTTCCTCACCATCGGCCATATGATTGTTCAATTGATATTATTGAGGGGTCCAAATATCCCAAGGGCCATATTTATAGTCTTTCGGCCCCAGAACGTCAAGCCATGAGGGAGTACTTTACTGAAAGTCTGGCTAAGGGTCATATCAGGCCCTCAGTGTCGCCAATGGGGGCAGGTTTCTTCTTTGTCAACAAAAAGGATGGAGGATTAAGGCCATGCATTGATTACAGGGAATTGAACAAAATTACTGTAAAAAACAGATACCCGCTGCCCCTTATTCCAGACTTATTGAACCAGGTTCAAGGAGCCTGCTGGTTCTCTAAACTGGATTTAAAAGGGGCCTATAACTTGATTAGGATTAAGGAAGGGGATGAGTGGAAAACTGCCTTCAATACCTCAGAGGGTCACTATGAGTACCAAGTGATGCTTTTTGGGTTGAGTAATGCACCAGCTGTTTTTCAAAATTGTGTTAATGATACTTTTAGGCCATTTTTGGGTAGATTTATGATTGCTTACATTGATGACATCCTCATTTTCTCAGCTGATTGGGAGTCACATGTCTCTCACACTAGACAGGTGCTGGAGGTGTTACGCAAGAACCAATTATGAGAAGTATATTTTTGGTGTCCAAGAGATGGCCTTTTTAGGATATATCCTTACCCCATTTTCATTTAAGATGGACCTGGCAAAGGTGCAAGCCGTCCTTGATTGGGTACGACCTTCCTCCCTAAAGGCGCTCCAACGTTTTCTAGGATTTGCTAACTTTTACCGTAAATTTATTAAGAATTTTTTGGTAGTGGCCAAGCGTATTACAGATCTGACTCGCAAGGGAGCAGATCTGGTCAATTGGTCCCCGGTAGCCATAAAAGCGTTTGAATCACTTAAAAGATCTTGTATTAATGCTCCGGTATTAATTCAACCCGACCAAACTAAGCCCTTTATTGTGGAGGTAGATGCTTCGGAAGATGGTGTTGGAGCGGTACTGTCTCAGGGATCCTCCACTTTAACTAATCTTAAGCCACGTGCTTTTTTTTCACGCAAATTCTCTCCTGCCAAGAGGAATTATGACATCGGCAACAGGGAATCATTAGCTATTAAATGGGCTTTTGAGGAGTGGCGTCATTTCTTGGAGGGGGCATTACATCGTGTTACGGTCCTCATGGATCATAAAAATCTGATGTTTCTTGAGTCTGCTAAGCCGTTAAACCCTAGACAGGCAAGGTGGGCTTTATTTTTTATTCGTTTTGATTTTTGTGTTACCTTCAGGCCCGAAAGTAAAAACATCAAGGCCGATGCCCTATCAAGAAGTTTTCATGCTTGTCAGTCTCCTGAGGGTCCTCCTGAACCCATTCTGCCTGCTGACATCATTGTGGCAGCCACCACAGCTGATTTGACTTCTGAAATCTCGGCAGGACAACATCTGGCTCCACCTGATACCCCCAGAGATAAGTTATTTGTTCCGGCTCATTTACCTTTGCGACTTCTGGGTGAGTGTCACAACTCTGTATTATGTGGACATCCGGGTATTAATGCCACTAAAGAGCTAGTCCCTAGGGATTTTTTGTGGCCTTCGATTTCTAGGGATGTTCGGGCCTTTGTAACTTCTTGCAGCACATGCACCAGGTCCAAGAACCCCAAGACACATCCTGTGGTGAGTTACATCCTTTACCCATTCCTGATAGACCATGTTCCCACTTGTTCATGGATTTTATCACTGACCTGCCGTGTTCTGATGGTAAAACTGTGATTTGGGTTGTGGTGGACAGGTTCAGTAAAATGTGCCATTTCATCTCATTGTCTAAATTACCTACTGCAAAAATTTTGGCCTCTTTGTTTATTGATCACATTGTTAGAATTCATGGTATTCCTGAAAACATTGTATCAGACAGGGGTGTTCAGTTTGTTTCCAGGTTTTCCATCCAGAGACCAATGGACAGACTGAGCACCTTAATCAATCGGTGGAACAGTTTCTTAGGTGTTACATTGCGGATAACCAACATCTGTGGTTGAATTGCTATCAATAACCGAGTCAATACTTCCTCTGGGGTATCGCCGTTCTTTTGCAATACGGGTTTTCATCCGCATTTTGGTTCTTTCTCCTTGTCTACATCTATGGTTCCAGAGGTCAATTCATTTGCTCAAGAACTGTGCACAGTTTGGGCGCAGGTTCAATCGAACCTGAAAAAAGCCCAAGAAATCCAAAAGGTTAAGGCAGATAGGAAGCGCTTGGATGGTATTGACTTAAAGGTGGGGGACAAAGTATGGCTTTCTACAAAAAACTTACATCTGAAAGTACCTTCTTATATGTTTGTGCCTCGGTTCATTGGTCCCTATGAGATCACCAAGGTGATCAATCCAGTGTCTTTTAAGCTGTGTCTACCTGATTTTTTTCGCATCCACAATGTATTTCACAAGTCTTTGTTAAAAGGGTATGTTACTCCCGTTTGTCCTGAGGAACAACGTCCGCCTCCTGTAGAGGTGGCAGGGCAAGCGGAACATGAAATTTCAAGAATTGTCGATGTAAGAAAGGTCCGGAACGCCTTCCAGTATCTTGTACACTGGAAAGGATTTGGTCCGGAGGACAGATCTTGGGTACCGTTGACTAGGATGCATGCTGATGCTCTTATTAAAAAATTTCATCTTGTGCATTCTGAGAAGCCGGTTCCTTCGGTTAAGGGTCCGGTGGCCCCTCGTAAGGGAGGGGGGTACTGTCATGGAGAGCCGGCGGCGCGCTCCTCCCCCGCTGCACCGTCGGTCCCCTCTGTCTGTTCGGGAGCGAAGACGCTTCCTGCGTCCTCGCTCCCATGGCAACCATCTGCAGGGAGGACCCAGCGCACTCTCTGCTGCCGCACGCCCGGCATCCTCCACGCCCCCCTTAGACAACAAGCAGGCAGGGGGAATTGAGCGCTGGCAAAAGATAAGCCAGCGCTCGCATATGACCCACCCCCTTAGGCAACGAGCAGGTAGGGGTTGGAGCACTGGCAATGTTAGCCAGCGCTCATTTGAATATGATAATTAGCGTCACGTGGCGCTGGCCACATCACGTGACCCATCTGGAGGGCTATTTGAACAGGCAACATGCTGGCCATAGGTTGCCTGTGATTGGTCTTTCCAGCAGTGCTAGTGTTTTTGTGAGTAGATTGTTTCAGCGTGTATCGGACTTCGGCTAGTGTATTTTGGACTTCGCTTTCTGTTTATCCCCTGGTATTGACGTGACTTCCTGGTAGGACCCCTTGGCTTGGCTGACCCTTCTATATTGTGTTGTGTGATCTGTCTGTGTTCGTTATTTTATCCCTTTGTTTTCCCCTTCCCTGTACGCCCCTGCACTTACTGAAGCTAGGGTCTGTCGCCCAGTTACACGCCGTTGTTTAGGACGGGGCCTGTAAGTAGACAGGGACAGCGGTTGGGGCTTCAGACAGGGCTCACTACTTCCCCCCTCGTGACAATAGGGGTTAAAAGGTGAATACCGAGGAACTGTCAGGATAACTCCCTTAGAGTTAGCTTGAAACCAAAACCAATTGGATGGTACAGTGGGTCCACACCCATTGTCCTTAACAGTTGCAATACCTGGATGCCCCACAGTTTTACTGAATCAAATATACTGTAGATCAATGCAGATCCTAATATGAAATAGGCTTTAACTGGTGTGATTAGCTTTCCACATGAACTCAAACATGTTAGAGCCAATGCCACAAGGTAACCGAAAGGAAATCCATTATGTAACAATACTGTATATGAATCTTTTTACCTTGTGTCTATTTTCTGTACTTCAGGATCCTGCCTTTAAAAAGTCACACAATAAGGCCTTTGTGACTTTTTGGGGTCACTTAAGAAAAAAATTAAAACAACTTTTTTGTATTTTTACCACAATCACTCCAGTTTTGAAAAGTGGGTGAGAAAGTGGACATAGTTAAATATGTTAATTAGTTTTGCTGCAGATTTGTCACTGTCACTTTAAAAAAAAATGGGAAAAAAAGCCGCAAAATCCAGTAGGAGGGTATCGTAAAAAAAAGTTGGAATAGCATTTCTAGACAAAAGTGTTAGGTGTAAAGATGCACAAAATGTAATAAACAACATGTGAAATGTAATACATTTTGGCACAAAATACACTAAGGTCCCATTCACACGACCGTATATTTGCGGGTCCGCATTATTGCGGACGCGCAAATATACGGGGGCCGCCCGGCGTGTGTTCCGCAGCGCTCGGAATACACGCCGTGCGGCCCCATTGAAAATGCCTACGGACAAAGTGCGTACGGACAAAGTATAGGACATGTTCTATCTTTTTATGCGGAGCCGCGGCACGGAGCTGTCTCCGTGACGCGGCTGTGCGCTCCCATAGAAGTGAATGGGCTGCATGCATTCCGCAATTTTGCGGAATACATACGGCCCCATTCATACGGTCGTGTGAATGGGGCCTAATGCAGATTCCAGCAAAACTGACTCTAAATATTACCCTCATGATATATTCCCCCTTTATGTTTTATGCTAACACGAAGACAAAGTAGCAATGGTCAAGCCCTATTTGGACTGCTCCCTGTTGCCAGGATCAGATGGAACTCTGGGTTTTTAGGCTAGCATTGTAGCCTTACTTGACCAGTTTGCTTTGCAAATACTGGCCTTTTATGCAGCCAGCGTGTTCCTTGAGTGGGTCTTCGGCATAAGACAGGGCCATCATCATGAGGCATACATGACTAACAACAGCATGGAATGACATTCATTAAATTAAAGAGTACAAAAGAGATATCGAAGTAATTCATCACTAAATGAATCTTGTTGTAAAATTCGGCGAAGTAGCAGAATCTAATTTTTCAATACTTCACTCATCACTTGATATAATCATAACAGTTCAATTTATAAAATATGTCCATTTGCAGGTTTTCTCGTCTCTAGCTGCCATGTTTGTGTTATGATTACAGTTTACTTTTACGTAAACTAAGTCTAAAGATGAATGATAACTATTAGGATCTAACATGGCTTAAAGAGTTATTTACACAGCTCAGATGGCTTTCAAGTCATAGACTGAGAATATGTCCTTGCCAGGTTTGTTCCTCATACTAGAGCTTCCAATCTGTCTTGATTGGTAAATAGAGCAGAAAACTGTATCTCTTGCTCTGAAAAACTGAAAACACTAGGAAAGAGTTGACAAGAAAATAGAGATTGAATATGACAACCATCTGAGAGGACAACATTTGTCGAGTCTTTGTGGCTGTGAAGGTTCAGGCTATGAAATGTCATCTTATTCACGACAGATATTACCCTTGCTGTTCAAGTATGAACAACGACCTTAATTGCCCCAGAACCAGCTGTCAGCTAAGGAGGTCACTTGTTTAGCACAAAATCTACACACTGGTATTTTAAGGAATACCTACCATTCCAAGGGGACTTTCAGAATAAGCCATTGTATGTGTAATTGAGTGGTAACAGTATTTATGTCACCTACATAATTTATTTTCAGTTGCCCCCCACCCCCACGGAGCCAGGCAATTTTTACGGAATAAGAGCAGATACTGAAGATTACAGCCAGTATACAGACCAAGAGAAGTGGCACCTCCAGATGTTACAGGATACCATATTCCCTTCTGTGCTCAAGGAGTTCCCACTTTACTTTCAACAGGATGGCACCACCTTTCTGTAGCCTAAGGTCATTCTCATCATTAATTGATGCATCAATAAAAAAGGCCCAATGATATGAGTGCCCCAAATACCACACCAAATCATGGCCTTCTTCCAAATTGTTTTTGATGGGTCTATCCACAATGCATTATGATCAGACCAATACTGTATATTATGATGAATGACCTCAACATTCACATAAAAGAGTGTCCCGTCACTGAAAGTGTTTTGGGAACAATGGATCTGCTTCTGTGGATGGATGTCAGACACAGCTTACCAAATTTCGCCTCACTTAACTCCTAAAAAGGTAAAGATAGGTCAAAATTGATAGTTCCACTGTGTGTCTGAGTAATTGGAAAAACCTGAGCTAAATTCAATATGACGGATTACAAAATGGCGGCCCAAAACATTTCCTCCACCAAATAATGCTGCCTCCCTCCCAATTAATCTTTCACACATTGGAAGTCAATTTTCTACAAATTACACCAGTTATAAGGGTGTATCTAGACTTTTGCCTCACCCTGTATATGCATTATATGGTCCTATTATTTATGGACACAGTATGGCACTGTCACCTATCCATCCAGGATCTGCCCAGCTCTTGTACTAATTCTACCTACTCCATACTCTAGTCTGGCTGTCTTGCACTCCAGCACTGGGTTGCCAAGATAGCTGGGTATATCCACTTCCTGGTCTGCAGACTTTGCCTTATTCTAGGTTTAGTGTTAGTCTCTCTCTCTCTCTCTCTCGCTCTGTTGAGCCCAGCTGACTCTTGGACTTCTTTATTTCTAGGTTGATGAGACCTGTTGTGCCATGACGTTGACTCCAGCTTGTTCAAAACTTTGTTACTCTATTTTACTTGATCGGTGACTTACAGTTCTATGGCTCTAACCTAGCTTGCTCTGGACTGTTATTCTCTTTGCCCTCTGTACTTCTGCTTAACCCCTGGTGCCAACTTCTGTTTGTTACTAGATTTTATTACCTACTTATACGGGGGGGGGGCCCATGAAAAGGTAGCCCACCTCCAGCGATAGTATGACAAGATGAATGAACAAGAGGATTGTTTTTTTTCTAAATTATCCACAAGTCACAAAAGATGCTGACAGTGGTCCCTGTTCACGTCTCTTCATCTTTGGGCAGGTTGGACTATGTTGGCTGATACTGCCTGTAAAGCTGCGAATAGTGATTGTGATGTTTTCCTTGAGTTCATCCAGGGGATGTAGACTCTTAGCGTAGATTTTCTGTTTTAAATTTCACCACAGATAAAAATCGCACGTGGACAAGTCTGGGGAACGTGGTGACCATAAACCCTTGCTCACAGTTCGCTCCTCCATGAACAGTTCATGAACACATACCAGTGAGTTCTGTGAGGTGCGGCATGTTACCCATCTTGTTGGACATTTTTTCTTATGGTGTTAGTTGGTTGTAAAACTGTTCAAAGATGTCCAGGTGGCAGAAGTTAATCTGGCAATAAGTAATGAGACATCAGACATGTCTGACTTTGCCAATTAGATGATACCCAGAGAGCTAATAAACAACAGCCTCTCAAAGTTTGATAACCAGCAGGAGGCTTGTGCCCTGGGTATCTGGCCAGTGAGTTGAGATAAATAAGGGGCATTAAGTTGCACTACATGGGATTATTGGAGCATTGTATGGCTTTATTTTTCTGTTTTTTGTATGACATTGTTTATCAGGGCTTGCTATGGTGCTCGGAAGAACCTGTAAAACTCTATCTGCGCAATATAAGGGCCCGTTCACTCAGTATCTTTTGATGGCAGAATTTTGGCATGGGTTGAGCACCAAACGGCTGGTGGCACTTGGAATCTACCTCCCATCATTTTCAGTGGAAAGCTGCACTGCCATTAAAGGGTTTGAGTCATCTTAGACAATGGGGCATATCGCTAGCATATGCCCCCATTGTCTGGGACCCACACCTAAATCCAGAACGGTGCCCTGAAAGTGAAGGAGGGCGCACTGTGCATGCGCAACCGCCCTCTATTCATTTTTTATGGGGCCGGCGAAAATAGCCGAGCACTGGCTCAGCTATTTTCGTCGGCTCCTTAGAAATGAATGGGAGCAGTGGGCATTCATGCGTGGTGTGCTCCCATTCATTTATTTTTGGAGCCAGCATGGTGGTGGCCGGACCGGACTCCACCTTGCGGGGCTCCGTTCTGGATATAGGTGCGGGTCCCAGCGGTGGGACCCGCACCTATAAGACAATGGGGGCATATCCTAGCGATATGCCACAATTGTTCATGATGAGACAACCCCTTTAAGTCGGCTGGCGGTTTAAAGCCGTGATTGCGCCAAGAAATGGCATGTCCTTTTTTTGCGCAATGTCTGGATGGGAATTGAATGGGAGCCGCGGCTGGTGACTTTTCATGGTTTAGTTCCATTCTATCAGGTCTGCTGCCCTGGAAGTGTAAAAACAAGGCAGAAACTGCAGTAGATTTTGACAGTCTTAAAAGCCACAGTATGAACATACCCTAATATAAGCGATTATTTCCCTCATGAACTGTACAGGGGAACACATTTAGTAATATAGCACAGAACAATGCAATATAAAGCTGCACTACACTAGTGAAGAAAGGTTCTCTGCCTGAAAATGAAATGGTTAATGCGTCTGGAAATTAACTTGTTTTGATGCGTCTCCTTTCCGAATCTTGAAACATTAAGTGAACTAGTTCTTATCTCAGGAGACTTAGCTCATTAATATTCATTAATAAGAGGAGCAGGGAACACATAAGTGACTTGTTTCACTTCACAAGCCACTGAATGCTTTACTATGGATCCATCAATGGGCCTAGGCCACCTAAAATTAAAGAAGAACTCCCGCAAAAAATTTTATTCCATGTCCTGCTAGAAATGTACATGATGTAATCTGTAGTGAATGTCATTTTCTTACCAGTAGCTTAATTTTTGAGTTATATCATCCTGAAGTTTCTTATCTGTGTCATGTGACTAGGAATTAGACTCACCATCTCACACAGCATCTTATGTGTGGACAGGAAGTCTAATTTTCTATCTATTCCTATGAGACTGAAAGTGAGGCTCCCATAGGAATCAATAGAGCAGTTACTGGCTTTCTGTCCTGGGTCAGTTGGAGGTCAGGGAGTTGGCCACATGACCCAGCTACAATAAGAAGAGAGTGGAAACTCTCAATTTCAGCCTCTGATAAGAAAACATTCACTACAGATTATATCATGCACCTTTCTAATAGGTCAGAGAATAACATTTTTGCGGGAGTTCTTCTTTAATGGGGGGATTACAACATACCCTTTGTGCAAGCATTTAGGAAAAAGTAGCAAATTTTCGCTTGTAGGTTATGGCTACTTGTCCTGTTACCTGTTTGTAAGTTCCCCAATTGTAAAGCGCTGCAAAATATGCTGAATATATAAAGATTATAAAAACTCTGCATGTAGTGGAAAATACTGGAAACATGTATGTATAGTTAAAAGCATCAAATGTTCTTGGGATTTGAATGTACAGGACTGTATATGGACCAAGTCCTTCCGTACATCTATTGTGCAGCAAAGCTAGTAAACCATTGCTTCCTGCTGATATTTAACTGGGAATTCTAGCAAGGAAATCTGCCTTCCATCAAGTGCAATAATTAGATTTGGGACTGAAGTACACAACAGGAAGATGAGCTTTTATTGTTGCTGTACGGCCATTGTAAAAGTGGATCTAGTTTGTTTCTGCGTAGAATGTTACCAAATAAACTCCAAAAACTCTACAGGCACCAAAAAGTGTATAAATCAGTGTGTGTAATAATCGAATCCGGACTCCAATATTAGAAACCACATACCGCCAATAGTAAAGATACAATTAAGCTTTATTGTTACACAATTAAAATTAGAAAACCATTGGTTTTTAAATTGCTAATTTTAATCGTGTAACAATAAAGCTTAATTGTATCTTTACTATTGGTGGTGTGTGGTTTCTAATATTGGAGTGCGGATGTTACCAAATAGTTAAAGAGGACCTGGCACCTCAAAATGGAATGAAATATGAAAGCACCATGTAGCACTAATAGGATCATATAGCATAATATTGATTTATGATGCTATGTAACCCTTAGAGTTCTGGAATGTATTGGATAACACTGACATAATGCTATCAGTGTTATTCAATACATTCCAGAACTGTAAGGGTTACATAGCATCATAAATCAATATAATGCGATCGATCCTATAAGTGCTAGGTAGGTGAGGACAGGAGCTGCCACATACTCAGTCTGCGAGTCCGATGCGTGGAACTCTTTCATCTGAAAGGTGCCATAAATGTATAAATTATAGGTTTTACTGAATCCTTTCCAATAAACCTATCAATCTGCTCAGCTCCTCCTGCTCTATAACATGGTGCTTTCAGATTGCTTTGCATTTTGCGCTGACAAGTCCTCTTTAAAGGCTACATGTCAGGTCCCTCATGATGCCATCTATGAGGGACTATTCAAGTCCTTTTAAAGGGGTTGTACAAGATTTTAATATGGATAGTCTATCTTCAAGATAGGACATCAGTATTTGATCGGCAGGGATCTAACCCCCCACACCCCACCGATCAGCTATTCCAAAGTAGCTCTGGCAGTTGGCACTGGAAGTGCACACCTCAGTGCATTGTGTAGTGGACGTAGCTGGTTAATGCAGTGCTGATCCACCTGAAGTGTATGGAGCAGTGGACATGGTGGACAGAGCTGTGTAGTTCCAGTGCTGGAGCTGGTTTGGAACAGCTGAATGGCCAGAGATCGGGGTGTCGGACCCATAGAAACAATCTTATTTATAAAATATTTTTATTGGTTTAATGTAGTCTTGAGGTTTATTGATTTAAGACAGAAATAAATGTATCTGTTTCATTGCTGGAAAAGGAGACAAGGAGCAGGACATTCCATGTTCTAATACTGCCATCTAGTGGTCATTTCTGTGTAGCATACATGTAAAGTGTATCTTTCTACCTACACATACGTCTTAAATATTGCCTTATTGATAAAACATTCTTAGAAGTAAATCGCATGTCCTTGTCTACAGTTGCTGTAGGACTATAATCAATATGATATAGCCAATAAGATATAGGTAATGTACAGTATAAGCCTGCCGCAATATTCACTACTGGATCCCTTAGACTGTATAGTTTAGCCCCTAGCACAACAATCACAGCACATTATATTGAAAGACAAAAACACACTCTCCATACATGTCTGTTGTAATAACTACTGGCACCCCCCATGTAATACCAATTCTGGAGCATCTATTCTTATGGCTCTATGATGTGCCATTCCTATCTTATTTCTACTACAAGTTTCTAAATGAATTGTCAGCAGTTTTCAGTAAAGGTACAGATGGGTGTTTTTTTTAGCAGAAATAATAGAGGAATAACACAACACAGAGTCATAAGAATAGATGCTCCAGAATTATTATTACATGGGGGTGCAAGTAGTCAGTAAAACAGACATGTCAGGAAAGGTGACCGGTCCTCTTTAAAAGCAGTCAACAAAATTAACTGCTTTACCAAACCCCCCCCCCCCCGATTTATCTCGAATCCATGAGAAAGAAAAATAGTGGCATGCTTCATCACATTCTGTAGTCATTGGGGCACTAATAAAAAGTTCATTTTAGGCCTCATTCACACATCCGTATTTGTGCACATCCTGGAAAACGGTCAGTTTTTTGCGGATCCGTTGTTCCGAAAAAAAACTAAGTTTTTCCAGGACATCCGTTCCGTTTTTCCGTAAAAAACGGAAAGGATGTATCCATACGTCATCTGTTTTTTGCGGATCCGCAAAAAACAGAAGGATGAATAACATCTGTACCTTTTCTTTTTTTTTTCTCCCCTCCTGGAACGGAATCCACAAATACGGATGACATGCGGATGCCTTTCCGCATGTCTTCTGCATTTTTTGCGGATCCATAGACTTTCATTGTGCTACGGACTGCAATTCGGGAGAAAAGTAGGACAGGAGGATTTCTTTATGCGGAACGGACACAGTCGGAACGGACACACAGATGCGGACACCACACGGTGTACTGTCCGCATTTTTTCGGGACCCATCGAAATGAATGGATCCGCATCCTATCCGCATAATTGTCCGCAATTGCGGAAAGGATGCGGACACATTATACGGACGTGTGAATGAGGCCTTAGGTGTAATAGTAGTGAATATTTTTTCAGTCCCATATGAAAAAAAACGCACACAATTTTTTGATTCCATAAAAATGCCCTTCCCCCGCCTGTGAATTGGTATCCCCATTGCCCCCTTACATGTGAGAGCTGCCAAATGTTACACCTGACAAACTGGATACAAATTTTCAGTGTGAAGCAATGAATACTGCGGTTGTGAATATGCACGGTCTAGTGTAAGGATATCTTTAGAATTATAGTGGCAGGTATGGATACAGGCATCTGACATCTTTCTTCTGTAAAATGCGCAAGCTGTCGTTTTCATGGTTTCGACCACCTTATAATCCAGCAGCGGTGGCCGGGATTGCACTGTATATAAAAAGTGCTGGCCTAGTTGTACTCTTGCGATCCCAGCCACCAGAGAGGCTGGTGTTTTTCCCTATAGTGTGCAATAGTGGCCACCGCTGATGGATAGTAGGGTGGTTGTAACCACGGAAACAAACAGTGCATAATGGGATGGAAAAATAAATCTAGTCAGCAAAGGCAATATGGACACAATACATTAGTAAGTGGCTTGTATTAACTTTATCTACATGATAAACGCCATTTGCTGAAGTGAGACAACCCCTGATGTGATGTGAACTCAATAGCAATGTATCAGCAAACAAACGGTTAACCAGTTCGCAGACAGTGTTTAGGTCGCCAGGTCATGGACTGGTTCCAACCCGTGGTTAGAAGTTAAGAGTCTATTCAGAGGGGACTCTATAGGAGAGATGTGCATGCTGAGAGCTCCTCCATGGATTAGGCCGAAGCTCTGAGATGACAGCTGCCAGAGAGGTATTATTACTATCAGAGAACCCCCGAAGGAAAGAGGCCAGACATCTTCAAAACTCTAGAACCCACAAGGCTGTGCATTGGACTCAGGCAGTAGGGTATTGTGCATGTTTATGGCAGAAGATTTTGCTGCTATGGAAAGGAAATACTGCTGAAGTATCCCCCATACTTTGAGATGGACTGGCCACCTGTATCTCAGCTCTGCATCCCTCTCTGAACCTAAATGCCTGTGGTTCTGCTGAAAGACTGTAAAGTGTTCTTTAGAGAGAAACAGCAAGGGATTACCTTACTTCTACACTGCTACTGAGAGAGGACTGCAATGTGAACTACCTTAGAACTGTGCCTTTTGCCGCTATATGTACTACTGTGCTTATCAACTCAGTAAAGAAAGACTTTGGGGGTCATTTCTTATACTGAAATATGACAATATTAGGCTATTTCAGGCACAGATGACAGTGCAACGGTTAGTTGCGCCACTATCTGAGACATTGCCACGCTCACACTAGGTCTAAAATTGTGGCCGTGGCGTGAGTGGGGATTGGCTGGCAGGCCCATCTCATTCATCATTTTCTAAGCCTGTTTAGGAGTAGACAATGATCTAAATGTAAGACAGCAAGGAAGCCATCTTACATTTAGAACTGGCGTTGGATGCACCAAAGTTATGGAGAGGCCAGCGCCTCTTCATACCTTCGGCGGATCCTCTGCCAACTATGGGGCTTTATTAAAGAGGACATTTCACCACTCCTGACATGCCTGTTTTAATAGCTTCATGCATTCCCCATGTAATAACAATTCTGGAACATCTATTCTTGTGGCTCTGTGTAGTGCCATTCCTGTATTATTTCTACAAGAAGTTATGAATGAATTGCTAGCAGTCTGCAGAAATGGTACAGAGGGGCAGTAACCAGTTGGGGGGGGGGGGGATGTGTACCTACATAGTCTGAAAATGGTAACACTGATTGGATAGCGTCTGTGCAGGTACACACCTCCAACTGGTTACCTCCCCTTTGTACCCTTACTGCTGACTGCTAGCCATTGATAATAAAGGAATGGCACAACATAGAGCCATAAGAATAGATGTTCTAGAATTGTTATTATATGGGGAATACAGGAAGCTATTAAAACAGGCATGTCAGGAGTGGTGAAAGGTCCTCTTTAAGACCGGTCTGATTTTTGTTTCCACCATTCACTGGCTGCAATCCTGCCTTGAATCCAAAGACACTCCATCGAGAGCACTCCAACCAACACAGGGCCAGAGCCCCAGAAAGACGGAGTGCCCCGAAGGAAGAAGGCATGCACCCTCCATTCACTCAGGGAGCACCAGAGGGAGGACTGCCTCTGTGAACTAACTACCCCTCTCAGGGCCACAACTCACCACTCACATCCTCTCTGCCCTGTGCTTGCCCTCTGTGTTGCTGCATTGTCTCCACTGAAAAGTAACTTAACACATCAGATGATGACAGCCTCTATGAGACTCACTAAACAGAATTTCAGGATTTCATGATTTATTTTAAGAGATAGCGACATGGAAAGTAAAAAAAAAAATCTTAATTCAATAAAATCAGAATGTGGAGTACCTTGTGCATGCACCTGAGTATTAAATAATGTCACCCAACTACATACTTACAAAAGAGATACTGGTGTATTTTAATACAAGTAGCAATGAAGATCCAATGTTACCACAAAAGACAAACTGAAGACAGGACATGTCTGCATCTGAAGTATGAGTAACACAATCTTAATGTATGTTCTCCACTTCACTTTGAAGGCATTAAGGACACTGCATAGCAGAAAACAATTACAAATATATCAATAGGAGAACCATGATGGACGCTTCCGTTTCTGCTCAATAATCCTCTTCCCTTCATCTTCAGGACGTGGCTTTTCACCATCATAAAGAATTACGGTTTCCACAGTGGGAGTTTTGAAAGGTCCTCCTTCCACGGCTTGTATCTCCTTCCTGATAAGGTGTGTTTCACGGCGAACTCTATCATAGCAGAATCCACACAGGACGTGCTTCAGCTTCAGATGTCCACATTCTGGACACACGTCAATGTTATTCTGAAAAAAAAACCCAGAAGGATAAAAACATTTCTATCCAAACATAGGCAGCGTGGTCAAAAAAAATCCAAGATATCAATCATGGATACACCAGGTCTTGTTTGAAGGTTTCAGCTATAGGTTCCCAACCCAGAAATCTTGTGTGCTGAAGTTCTGATCTACACAAGTGGATAAAAGCCACTACACAACCACATTAAAGGGAGTTTTTCACCTAATTTTCACCAATATAACTAAGAGCACTGCCCCACAGAAGATTGTGTCTTTATTCCTTGTCCAGGAAAAGCACTTTTATTTTGACGGAAAACAGCTCCCAAGTGCCCAGCTCTGCTGCTGCAAGTGCCCAAAGCAAACCAGACTGAAGAGGGGAGGGATGCTTTAGCTGCTCATACCTTGGGATCAGTAGCAGATAGAAAAATATTCCAACCTTTCAAATGATACCAAAATCACAACATTATATCCAGTATGTCAGAAGATACAGCCCCAGAGGTGGAAGCTGCACTTATCTCCAGAAAGGAGATGGCTATTTTCAGGAGTCCATAGAAGTGGAGAGCAGTAGCTGCACTTGTACAATTCCTTTACAGTCATTTCTATGGGAATACCAGAGCGCACGTTCGTGCTCGCTTGGATTTTTTTGAAACTCCCATAGAAATGAACGGATAGCACACCGTGTACACACTCTCCGTAGCTTTTCGGGGGCCCGTTTTAGAGATAGGTTCGGGTCTCAGAGATGGAACACGCCTCTACCTGACTTGGTGATGGCATATCATAGTGATATGTAATCAGAGTCCTAGATAACACAACTCCTTTAATTGTATCACTGAAGCATATATTACTTAACCATGCCAGTCTCTTGGTGCGTCACTTGATCGGCACTCTGACCCAATCTTATCGAATTTTTGGTTGGACTGGGCATTACTTGCTCTATACAGACACTCGTAGTATTGAAAATGGTAAGTTAACTACAATGCTATCTGCATCTTTTAAATCACTCACTTTAAAAAAGAAAAACAAATGGGTTTAAAAGACAAATATTAAAAGGGTGCTTCCTAAAGGGTTAGGCACATCTTGCACTTTGGTGGCTATGCTTGCAGTGCACTCTCCTTTCACTAATATGAACGGTGTGCTCTTCTTCGCTTTGAAAGCCCCTTTCTAGAGACAGGTGCGGGTCTCAGAGGCGGCATATCCTAGCGATTCGCGAGATCGATTAATCCCTTTAATTATTAATTTAACTCGTTAGCTCACACAAAAAGTTTTCCATAGCAATCAACCATTCAAAAAATACTTGTGTGTCGAACTAATATATTGCGGCAGAATTCTGGAGGAAGTTGAGCCTTCTTTTTGGAGGAACTAAACTTAGACAAATTTATGACTGATTAGCGTCAAAATGAACAGATTTTAGCGGCCTGCTAGTCACTTTTCTAAAGTGTCTACACATGGGGCTGAAATTGGCTACATTCAGAAAATACGCCACGTTTACTGAGGATATGCTCCAGCTTTGTGGTACAGTAACATGGGAAGTTAGACTGGCCTTGAGCTGGTGTCTAACTTCTACCATGTAGCGTGCGCCACTGTGATTACCGTATTTTTCGCCCTAAAAGTAAGTAAAAATGCGGTGCGTCTTATAGGGCGAATACAAGTGAGCGCTTCCATAAGGAAGCGCTCACTTGTACGTAGGGACCCCCATCAGACCTCAGATCAGCCCACCCAGCCACTTAAAGACCATACTTACCTGTTCTGCGCTGCCGCTGCCGTCCGGTCCCACGCTCCTCTCTCTTCCCTGCCGGCACGCACTATGACCTGACGCTGCAGCGTCAGGTCATAGTGCGTGCCGGCAGGGAAGAGAGAGGAGCGCGGAGCGTGGGACCGGACGGCAGCGGCAGCGCAGAACAGGTAAGTATGGTCTTTAAGTGGCTGGGTGGGCTGATCTGAGGTCTGATAGGGGCACAAGACGCTGATCTGAGGTGTGAAGGGGCACAAAACGCTAATCTGAGGTCTGATGGGGGCACAATATGGTAATATGAGGTCTGATGGGGGCACAATATGATAATATGAGTTCTGTTGGGGGCACAATATGCTAATCTGAGGTCTGTTGGGGGCACAATATGCTAATCTGAGGTCTGTTGGGGGCACATTCTGCTGATCTGAGGTCTGATGGGGGCACATTCTGCTGATATGAGGTCTGATGGGGGCACATACTGTTGCTCTGAGGTCTGATGGGGGCACATACTGTTGCTCTGAGGTCTGATGGGGGGCACATTCTGCTGATGTGAGGTCTGATGGGGACACATACTGTTGCTCTGAGGTCTGATGGGGCACATTCTGCTGATTTGAGGTCTGATGGGGGCACATTCTGCTGATCTGATCTGAGGTCTGATGGGGGCACATTCTGCTGATTTGAGGTCTGATGGGGGCACATTCTGCTGATCTGATGATCTGAGGATCTGCTGATGGGGGCACATTCTGCTGATCTGAGGTCTGATGGGGGCACATTCTGCTGATCTGAGGTCTGATGGGGGCACATTCTGCTGATCTGAGGTCTGATGGGAGCACAGTGAGATGGTATGGGGGCACAGGGGGCTGATATGGGGGTCTGATGTGATGTCCTTAAATTTATGGGCAGTCTGATAAGAGGATCTGATGAAAAATATTTTTTTCTTATTTTCCTACACTAAAACCTAGGTGCGTTTTAAGGGCCGGTGCGTCTTATAGGGCGAAAAATACGGTAATTTGGAGCAGTGATGCTTAACCTGCAGCCCTTCAGCTGTTGAAAACCTACAACTCCCAGCATGCCCTAATAGCTGTAGGCTGTCCAGCCATACTGGGAGTTGTAGTTTTGCAACAGCTGGAGGGCCACGGGTTGAGCATCCCTGATTTGGAGCATCTTGTGACTGCCTGGTCTAAGGCTGTGCTGGAGGACCCCCGCTAAGTGCAGTGGCTGTGATGGACGCCCCTGGTGCCAGACTGAACCCAATGACCAGATGCCGCAGTATTCTGTTGTGTGATTTTGCTGGGATTTGTGAAGAAGGCTCCTAAAGGAGCCTCCACCACATATCTGAACCCAGCCCAAATTTGGCTTTTCAGCATATCGTTCTAACTTTCTACAACTTCTAGTTTAGACTCATGAGAAGCTTTCTACGTATTCAGAGTGTGTGAAACAGGAAGATCACATGCCTTGATCGGAGTAGAACAGAGTTACTGGAGATTATTCTCATTTACTTTCCAATGTAAAAGGAAAACTGAAAACTAATAACTCAGAAAGCAGGAAACAAGCAACAGCTCCTGTTCTGATGGGTTGAGTGGTGACAAATAGGGTTTATATACAGCCAACGAGCCGTTTCCCCATTTATGTTACCAGTCACAGGCTGTACACAGACTGAAGGTCACCTTCTGAACAAGCATGGAGAGAAATACAACGGTGAAGACTAAAGATGCGAGTACTGTAGAATACCTTCTCTTTCAAAAGTTTATTAGGATTCCTTCTTCGGCAGCGATTTACTTCTATTGTTCTTCTGGATTTAGGTGCAGCCATCCAAAAGATGCCATCCAGAAAAGTGGGGGCACCTTCATCTGATTTCTCAGAGGGACAGGACAACGGAGCCTGGACATCTAGAGCTGCAGAAAAGGAAAAGCACAAGTGGCCTTTAGTGAAATGACTGAAAATGTCTGTTCCATTAATTACTATTAGTACATCAAAGGAAACCTGCCACCATGAAAATGCAGTCCGATCTGCAGGCAGCATATCATAGAACAGGAAGAGCTGAGCAGACTGATAGTTTTGTGGGAAAAAAAAGGTTCAGTAGAAATTGAAGGGTTGTCTGGGATTTTCATATTGATGGCCTATCCTCAGCATAGGTCATTAATATTTGATTGGTGGGGGTTAGACTGCTGGCACTCCTGCTGATCAGATGTTGGAAAATAACTTGGTGCTCGGGCAGCCTCTTCCTAGGCCAGTGATATAACTGTACATCGGTCACAAGACCTAGTGAATGGGTCTGGGCTGCAAGAGGCTGATAGATGTAGGCTGTCCGGGAATGCTGGGAGTTGTAGTTTTGCAACAGCTGGAGGGCCTCAGGTTGAGAATGCCTGCTATAGAGGATTCCGAATGATTAAAGGGGTTGTCCATTGAAAAATATTCTACAGTTTTCAAACCAGCACCAGGATCTGAATACTTTTGTAATTGCATGTAATCATACATTCTGTATAGCCACTGAGTTATTCAACACAATATATCTGTATAGCGCCACCTGCTCTTGGTACTTTCTTATTTCTTCATCCTGCTCACCGAGAAGGCCGCACATGCTCAGTGTCATCCTTCATCTGCCTCCTGAGTTGTGATAGAGAGCATGGACACGCCTCCTGAGCTGTGATAGGTAGAGCATGGACACGCCCCCTGAGCTGCAGCAGAAAAGACACTCCCCTTGAGCTGTCAGCTTGATATAAATCTAACAGAGCAATGAATGGGGAGATCTCTGGATCCATGTGAGGTACAGGGCTGGTTCTAGCTTTGTTAGAAAGAGATTGTCCTGTACTATATATGATCTCTGATTTTAATTTTTGCACTAGTCTTGGGATAACCCTTTAATAATCACTAATAATGCCATCGCTACTCCCACCCTATATCCACAGATATCTTGCTAATCGCCGACATTCCTCCGCTGCTTTACTACTTTGCTCCCCGCCATTTATTTCAAAGGGGCTGCTGTCCGCAACTGTACTTCTGTTCCGTGGCCCCACAAAAAAGATAGAGCATGTCCTATTGTCTGCAATTGCGGACAAGAATAGGCATTTTTATCATAGGGCCGTCCATTACCATAAAATGCGTAACACACGGATGGCATCTGTGTTTTGCAAAACAGTTATGATCGGCGAAATGAGACCTGAAAGGGTTCTCCCGGCCTGTACCTAAAATGGCTCTTTCAGCTACACTGTACCAAGGATACACTTTTAGTTGTACTTTCAGGGGTGGCCAACCAAAAATTTTCTGGACAAAGTATGCCAAAATCATGGACAGCCAAAAACTTTTACTGACAAATTGGAAACCATGATGAATAATAAAGATTATAAGGAATCCATGTCTATAGCTCCATATACCGATAGTATCTCATTACCAGCATTTACTGAGAGCTGGAAAACAATCATTACCACAAAAATAATCTAGTCAAATACAACCAGCACAAACACATCTAGTTTTTTCAGAGACACAGGAAAAAAGTTATGGACTGTCCAGAAATTTCTGTCCGCCCTGAATACTTTCCCTTCTGCCGATCCCACAATCCCAGATGTGCTCCTCCTTACTGTACATGCATACCGGAAGAAACTGAAGCACATCTGGTCAGGACGTCAGAGAAGAGCCTGCTGCTAGTCAGGGGATCGCGTCACCCCAGCTGTGTATGTGGAATTGACATAGCAACAGATGGCTAAATACTGCTCAACGTGCATTCTTTCCACAGGTTAGGCTGGATTCACATCACCATTTCATTTTCCGTTCTTCTGATCCATCAGAATAACAGAAAAAAGTGGATTCTGTGCATCCGTTATTTTGCATCTGAGACCCGTTTTTTTGGCTGGAAGAACCCGCTTTAATAAGGGTAGGTGGTCTGGCTGCATGTACCTGCTCATGTGACTGATATGACCCATGTTAGGTACAGGCTGGAAGGACCCCTTTAATAAAGGTAGGTGATCTGACTGCATGTACCCGCTTATGTACACTGATATGACCCATGTAAGGCACAGACTGAAAGGACCCCTTTAATAAGGGAAGGTGGTCAAGCTGCATGTACCCGCTCATGTACACGGATATGACCCATGTTAGGTACAGGCTGGAAGGACCCCTTTAATAAGGGAAGGTGGTCAAGCTGCATGTACCCGCTCATGTACACGGATATGACCCATGTTAGGTACAGGCTGGAAGGACCCCTTTAATAAGGGAAGGTGGTCTTGCTGCATGTACCTGCTCATGTACACTGATATGACTCATGTTAGGTACAGGCAGGGTTGCCAACCTAAATTTTTATTTTTTCTGGACAATTTATCCAAAAATCACGGACAGCCAACATATTTTTACGGACAAATTGGAAAACTATAATGAATTATAAAGATTGTAAGTAATACAGATCTATAGATCAGATACTAATACTGAACATATTACTAGAGTTTACTGTGAAGTCTAAAATGCTGAGAATTACAATCAAAGTGACCTGCTCAAGTACCACCAACCTCCCCAAAAAATTACGGATGCGTCTAATTTTTTTACGGACTGTCCAGGAATTTCTGGACGGTTGGCAACCCAGGGTACAGGCTGGAAGGACCCCTTTAATAAAGGAAGGTGGTCTGGCTGCTCACGTGACATGGACGCTCTTACCTGGGTGTAAAGGCAGCACTCCTAGAGCTCGCAGCAGACTTTGTTCTGCCCTCAAGCAACATCTCAGAAGCAAGCTCAGAACTCCTCCAGCCGGTCCACTGGACATCGCCATCTTTCCAGTGACCTCCTCTCTGTCACCCGAAAGGCTGTTAGACGCATGTGCGTTACATGTGACCCCGCCAACCAAAACATGGCCGTCCTAATCAACCAGCCATGCAGTATGCGGAAATACACCGCGCATGCGTGCTCTGTACTACATAAACTGGGAATGCTTTCTGTTCCTGTGTACATGACCTCAGCAATTACATGATAGTCTGTATTACAGTACATGAAATGCGTGCTAGGCTGAATTAGGAGTCTGGGTATAAGGTTCTCTACCATAGAACTACAGTTCCCGTCAGGCAGTGCAGGCGCGGATGGGAGGGCGGAATGTGACAGGGGTGACGTAGTGACGTGAGACGCGGTTGCCGTGCTGCTCTCATAGAGGAGGAGCTGAGTGAAGATGGCGGAGCGCGGTTACAGTTTCTCTCTGACCACTTTCAGGTGAGTGGGATGCTGTCCAGTGGCCGGGCTGCCTGTGACTGCCCCCGCGCTCTTAGTGCTGGCCCCCAGCAGCGTTCTCCCTGTCACCGCTGTGTCTCAGCCCTGCGTCCCTTTGTGTGCCCGCTCGGCCGGTACTTTGCAGAGTCACTCTGCTATGTAGCCGGCCTTTCAGTCGCAGCGTGGAAGCAATGAGAAGAGAGCTGCTCACTGAGACTATAGAGACGGAGAATCGTTGCCGGACGGCTGATGAGTGTGAACAGTGGCTTGTCAGCTATGGCAATCACATGGTTTACAGTCATTGGGCCAAGCACGGCGGGCGCTGTTGTGACAGGACCTGGTTGTATGGAGAAACACAGACATGATTGTGGCATTGTGTGCGCCTCATCATACCACACTAGCTGAAAATGGCTGATGCCTGCGAGAAATAGAGTGCAAAGATATAGCAAATGTACCACACATGGTGCGCTGTCTGGATGCCAAACATAGGTCGTGTGGATGGAGTCTAATTCAGTGTTGCTCCTCTAGACTGGATTCACCCGTGCCTTTTTTGATGCAGTTTTGTTTTATCCTGTAAGAAGAGTTTTATTAAGCCATTTATTTTTCTATCATATCCCCAAGATGAACTTTTTCAACACTATGCCCCCTCCTCCCCTATCCTGGTTTGATGGAGTGATGCAGAGTAATCACCCCCCTTAATTTTCAGTGGCAGAGTATAGTGAACTCAGTAGCCGGACAGATGGGTACTTACTGTATGACCACCAGGCTACATTGCCCTGGGTGGATGTTACCCATGGCAACCTAATTTATAAGCAAGGTGGACACAAGTGGATAACTATAATGCTGCAGTGGTAACAATAAAATCTATTCCAACCCTTTTTCCATGGGTCACTTTAGCCGTATGTAACATGAAACCTCATTAGGCAGGGGGTGGCCAAACCTCCCCCCCCCCCCGCCTACGGCGCTCAGTGGCCCCACAAATTAGAAAGTAATATCTCCTTTAGGCCTTTTTGCGCGACTAGTTTCGGTCCGCATCTGTTCCACATTTTTTACAGATCAGATGCGGATCCTTTCATTTCAGCGGTGCCGCAAAATATGCAGACAGCACGCCATGTGTTGTCCGCATCCATATATCTGTTCTGAGAATAGGCAGTTCTAACTGAGGGCAGGATGTGCCGATCCACAAAATGCAGAGTGCACACAGGCGATGTCTGTATTTTGTGGATCAGCAATTTGTAAAATGGAAAAAAACGGATACAGCCGTGTGCAGGAGACCTTATACCTGAAAATTAGTGTGACCATTGGCAGCCACCACTAGGTGGGCTTCATCTGCATCAAGGGGTCCTTGTGGAAACCCAATCTTAAAGGGGTTGGCCACCATCTCTAATTCTGCACACGTGCTGGGAACCGTGCACCATATTTAACACATCTGCTCCAGGTCTGATGGTTTAAATTACTGTATTCAGTCTTACGCCCAGCGCTCCGGTCCCAACTTGGCCGTGGATGGACATGGTCAAGTTATCAGCCGTGTCCAGCAGCGCCCCCGCCCAGCACTGCGGATAGACTTTGCTTGCACTAGGTCCATCCATGGTGTTAGTCAGTGGAGGACACTGACAGAGGGGATTAGTGCTTTTACTTTTTCTTCATCGGTCAGACCCCTGCCGGTCTGATATTGATGATGTATCCTGAGCATAGGTCATCAGTATAGAAAACTGGTCAGCCCCTTTAAGCTGAGCTGTGGCTTTAGGCCAGTTTCACACAGAAAACGTGCTTTATGTTGATAAATGCATTACTGCTTCTCTAACCCAAACTCACAGCACCATGATGACTTGTGTTGCTTAGAGTTCCTGCTTCTATACTGTATTTATGGTGTCATGTGAGCACAGTAGGCCCCTAGTAGGCTCTGGTTAGAGGAGCAGTGTTCGGTCTGGGAACCTCAGCGGTCAATACAACACACAGCATGTCTCCTGGTCTGAACACACATGTGACATTAGCTTTAAGGGCTCGCACACATGAACGTATGTGTTCTGTTTCCATGCTGTATGCGGATCCATTCGCTTCAATGGACCTGCATGAAAATAGAATTCTGTATGTCCACCTGGCCGTCCTGCAAAAAAATAGAACTGTCCATATTACAGACAAGTATAGGACGGTTCTATTAGGGGCCAGATGTTCCGTAAAAATGTGGAATGTACATGGCCGGTATCCGTGTTTTGTGGATCCGCATGAGCCCTAAATCACAGAATTCATGCCAGCGATGACTATGCTTTTCTTCCAGAGCATGGGGCATAAAATACCGCATTTGCAGGAAGCTAGCAAATTCTCTGAGGATTTAGGCAGGGGTGGCCAACCTGTGGCTCTTGAGGTGGAGCTGGGAAGCAGCCAGGCTGGCTCACTCTCCACCCCATGCTCAGATCTCCTTTCCGGATCGGGCACCGTTGTTACTCTGCAGCTCCAGCTCACTCTCCACTACTTCCTGATGCACACAGGGTCAGAATGTAGTAAGTGGAGAAGCGCACTATGATCTGATGTTGTGCGCATCAGGTCACAGTGGAGAGCGTGTCCGACCTGGTGCCTAATCAGGAGCCCGGTGCCCCATCAGGAGATGGAGATTTTTTTTATTTATAGAACTGAGCATGGGAAGGGTCTGATCTGAGCAGAATCTGAGGGGGAATCTGAGCCAGGTGGGGGGGTGGTTTGATCTGAACCAGGGGTGTCAGATCTAAGCATGTAGGGGGGGGAGATCTGACATTGGGTGTCTGATTTGTGTTGTCTGATCTAAGCATTGGGGGTCTTATTTTAGGGGTCTGATTTGGAGGTCTGACGAGGATTGGGGTTCTTATTTAGGAGTCTGATCTGAGGTCTGATGAAAAATATTTTTTTTCTTTGCTAATGAAAAATAAGAAAAATATTTTTCATCTGACCTCAGATCAGATGAAAAGTATTTTTTTCTTATTTTTCTCTGTAGATGCAGGACAAAAAATACGGTGACTCGTGTGTAAATGTACAGCTTGTGGCTCCTGGTAGTCATACGTTTTTTTTTTTTTTTCTGGCTCTTTGTGTCTGTAAGGTTGGCCACCCCTGGATTTAGGCATAGGACCCAGTAAGTGTGGATGTGGCCTTTAGCTTTCTTTAGTTTTGCACTGCCGTGAGGAATGATTTTGGAAGTTACCCGGGCAGGCATGACACAGCTTTTCAGCTTTCACTTTCACTCTGTAGCAGGGAGGAGTGAGCAGTAGTTCCGGAGTTGTGCTTGTAATCACATAGATAAGACAACCGGCTAAGGCCTCTTTCACACTAGCGTTTTATAATTCCGGTATTGAGTTCCGTCATAGGGGCTCAATACCGGAATAAAACGCTTCAGTTTTGTCCCCATTCATTGTCAATGGGGACAAAACTGAGCTGAAAACAATGGAATGTTCCTAAAAGCACATACATACATAAACATACACAGACATACATACATACTTACATGCTCCTGGCAGGTCACCATAGTGCAGGAGGAGCAGGACGGCGCACACATAGGACGATTCCACCCGGCGCCCAGCAGAGGGCACTGCTCCTCCAGCGCTGTGGAGACTGCCGGGAGCATGTAAGTATGTATTTGTATGTGTATATGTCTGTGTGTGTATGTACTGTATGACATGTGTGGGGCCGGAGCGCGGTTCCGGCCCCACACATGTCCCTGCGGCAGCACGGATCCGGCGGCACCCTTCACCTGCCGGATCTGTGCTTCTGCTAGTGTGAAAGAGGCCTAAACTGGACGGATGTCTTATCTCCAGTCCAATCAGGCAATCAGAATAACTCCCTGGATCAGTGACCTCTCCAGTCATGTACCAGCACTGTACATGTGCGGCACTGGCCAGAGTGTCTGCGATACCATGGAGAGAGAGAAATGTGAAGGCTGTATTCCCGTGTTTGTATAGAGTCACAGGGGTGGAACCTTCTGCAGAGAAGTTGGGCTGGCTGGTCCCCTTCCTGGCTAGATTAACGTTCTGCAGGCCACTTGTGTCACCAGAACACCCCCAGTGCACAGATGAAGTCAGGATGACCACAAATGTGCTCGATGTGTCTTGTAATGACTTACCCTGACTGTGGGACTTTAAAGGGGTTATCTGATATCACAAACAGCCCCCCCCATGTGTCGGGCCCCTCAGAGAGAATATACTTACCCCACTCTGGTGTCCGTTGAGAGGAGGATTAGCCACCCTAGTATCTCGGGTGACGCTAGGGAGGCTCATCCCCGTCAGCCATTGGCTGCTCCCCCTGACACCGGATGTTTTCATCCGTGTGCAGGGACCAGGAGCGGCGCAGGGAGTGGGGTAAGTATATTCCCTCTGAGGGCCCAGCACATGGGGGGGGGGCTGTTTGTGTATTGGATAACTACTTTAATCAAGCAAGCCAGGAGGGGGCCCGGTCCATGTGAAGTCTTCACATCCCCTCTTCCCGAGGGTCTCTCCAGGTGGGAATAGATTGGGCCTATCACCTGCCCCTATAGGAGCCATCCATCTATCATTTCTCTTCCAGTGCTGTACACAGACGTCCGCACTAACAACCATTTCTTTCCTCAGTCCTTCAGGTAAACTTGTACAGATTGAATATGCGTTGGCCGCGGTAGCTGCAGGAGCACCTTCTGTCGGAATCAAAGGTAAGTCATTTAATACAAGTCTTAAGTCTTCCAGTCTACAGTATAGGACACAAGAAATCTTGATTAGGCCTGTTCACACAGCGGATTTTGCAAAGTCATAATCTGTCGAGGTTTTTCCGTTTGAATGCGGCAGGCGCACTTGTAGTTTAGCGCCTTAGAACTGCGAACAGAGTCCCAACGCAGTTCCAGTAGTGTCCATTGGGACATCACACTAAGAAAGCACGTTTCCTTCCGGGTTGCAGTTGTCACTGTATACCGCTAGTTACACAGATGGCATTCTGGCTCCACGGAGCAGCGAGGCGCTTTTTTGTCAAGAGTCTGCGTCAACAAGCCCCATGATGCATATTAGAGAGGTTACGTCACGTTTTTTGCCACCTGTTTAACGTATACATTGGGGGAAAAAAAGGATACAAAAGCGTAGCACACCATATCCTGTATTCTGCAGAGTGGAACTATGGTAAAAGGATGCCATTGTATGGCATCAGTCTGAGGCATCCGTTAACATATACGTTTTTTTGTATATGTTAAACGGATGGCAAAAATGTGATGTGAACCCATCCTTATAGAGCAGGAACTGTACAATGAGCCGCCTGACAAGAACTGGAGCAGAGATGCAATCCTGTTCGTTCAGCCCGTGGCCACACATGAGGGTTCATTGTCCGCACAATCCCTTAGTGCAGAAGTTTATTGTACTCAGAAAACATTTAAATAATATGGCAAATATATCGGATGAGCACCAAGGTCCAATGGGAACTTTCTGAGAAATTCTTGAAGGTTTTCATAGGCTGCGCTGATGGCAATGCTATTTCATTGTAGGCTTTTTTTGGGGGGGGCTTCAAAGGGTTTTCTGATAAGTTTATTTTGATGGCCTAGGATGGCAGCTTGGACTCCACCGATCTTAAGAGGAAGTCCTCAGCACATAAGCATCACTAACTAGTTCTGTTTGTACTATGCCCCTTCGGTAACTTTTATTCTATTTTAGCTGCAAATGGTGTCGTTCTGGCAACTGAGAAAAAACAGAAATCCATATTGTATGATGAGCAGAGTGTACATAAAGTGGAACCCATCACCAAACACATAGGCATGGTGTACAGCGGCATGGGCCCGGACTACAGGTACTGCGTGATGTTCAGGTTGTCAGTGATCGCTGACGACATTACCCTTCTCTTCACATTCTCCGTTTTTTTCATTCACTTATTAGAGTCCTTGTTCGGAGGGCCCGGAAACTTGCCCAGCAGTATTTCCTTGTGTACCAGGAGCCTATTCCCACAGCACAGCTCGTACAAAGAGTGGCATCTGTCATGCAGGAATACACACAGTCTGGGTGAGCTCATTCTTCAGATGGCGTGAACCGCGTTTAGACAGAAGTTCCTGGTTTGTCATCTGCAACTTGCGTTTTCCATTAACCCCTTAGTGACTGCTAATACACCTTTTTACGGTGGTGACTGAGGGACCTCAGGCCAGGCCGCAGAGTAAGCGCTGCACGGGTCTCCTATGCACGAAGAGCGGAGCTCAGCTCTCACATGACAGCTGGACGTTTAACCGCTTAGATGTTGTGGTCGATAGCGACCGTGGCATCTAAGCTGCTTCAGGGGAAGGGGGCATCTTCTGTCAGGCATTGACACTGCCGCAAATGGGATTGCAGGGTGTATGTCTTCATACAGCAGCCAAAGGCCTAATGAAAGAAAATATCCCCTATAGCTGGCAGTGACCTCTACACATCCAGCACCAGTTCTAAATGTACGACCGCTTCCTTGCTGTCTTACATTTAAACCATTTTCTAGGCGTAGAAAATGGTAAATGAACCTGCCCACTTTTTTAGACTTGGCATGAGCGGAGAAAAGTCGCAATCTGCGCCAGAAATACACCTAATATAGGCATATTTCTGGTTAGTAAATGACCCTCCTATTCTTTTTAACATTTTATATATTTTTTTTCTGGCAATATAATATTACCTTAAAATAGACTTGTTTGCATTTGTCATTGGTTAGCAATTCAATATTACATTTCATTTTCAGGTAATTAGGTCTCGTCTAGTGGTATGACAATAATTCGTACAGGGAACAGTTTTTGGGGTGGTTTTTTAAATTATTTTTCCAGAACAGCCCCATGGGTACATTAGTTTTTTCCCAACATTTCTATCACATTGCAACCCCTTTTTATTCAGCTCGACCACCCCTTTAATGCTGTGCAGAGTGATCTTGCTCACTGACACACTATGGAACTCTGTATCCTGACTGCAGCACATCGATGCCAGGCTCCTGATGTTGGTTATAACTTGCTCTTTCTCTTATTCTTTAGTGGCGTACGTCCATTTGGAGTCTCGTTATTAATTGCAGGTTGGGATGAAGATCGACCATATTTATTCCAGTCTGATCCTTCTGTAAGTAATATCCGTGGCTCTCTACTTTTCATCCATGCCTTAATACCGTTAAATGGGTTGTCTCATCAACACAAGTCATGGACATCATGTGGGGGGGCTCATAGTCAAACTTAGATCCTCTCAGAGCAGCTTTGGATCTGGCAGACTTGAACCACCCTTGTATTACATAGCGGCCATTCAGATGAATGGGTGTCCATGTAATACTATAGTTTCCCTCAAGCAGCTGCTATAGGGGAGATGCGTGGCTGACATTGTGAAAGTGACCTGAAGTATAAACTGGAAAATGATTGAAGGAGGGCTAATGCTAATGTCACACGTGGGGATGTTTCCATTTGAGGACTGAGCCCCTGGACAGGAAACTGACCAATGAATACACGAGCAATTTTCTTCATGGACTGTAGGTCCGCACTGATAACATCATTCCTGAAAACTCACCGTGTGCCGTCCGTTATAAAACTTGTCCCTGTGCACGGTCCAGATCACGGAGGAGTTTTCTATCTGCTGTGTAGAGGAGGCTTACATGTCTGTTCATTTCTATCAACTCTTTCCTCTCAGTAAACAGGTTTTCTTCTCCTTCAGGGGGCGTATTTTGCATGGAAGGCCACAGCAATGGGAAAGAATTATGTAAATGGAAAGACTTTCCTTGAAAAAAGGTACAAAAGCATTTTTATAATTTTGTTTCACAGCAGATTAAGGCCTCATGCACACGAATGTATTTTGTTTCCGCGTCCGTTCCGTTTTTTTTTTTTTTTTTTTTTTGTGGATAGGATGCGGACCCATTAATTTCAATGGGTCACCAAAAAATGCGGACAGCATGATGTCCGTTCCGTAGTCCCGCAAAAAAAAAAAATGTCCTATTGTTGTCCGTTTTGCGGACAAGGATAGGCATTGTTACAATGGATCCGCAAAAAAAAAAAAGAAAAACGGAAACACGGATGCCATACGGAATCTTTTTTTTTTGCGGATCTGCAATTTGCCGCAAAACACATATGGTCGTGTGCATGTAATGGGAAGGGGGTAGAAGGCAGGAGGGGAACGACTAGAGCTTTAATGACTTAAAATGCAGTGTGGATTATTATGAAGAAAGATTGTGAATTAACTGCTTAAAGGGGTTCTGGCAAGTTGTAAAGGGGTTTTCAGGATTAGAAAAACATGGCTGCTTCCTTCCAAAAACGACGCCACACCTCTCCATGAGTGGTCTGGTATTGCAGCCAGGCTCCATTGGAGTTGATGGGCCAGACCTGCAATACTGCACACAGCCTGTGGACAGGAGTGGTGCTGTTTATGGACAACCCCTGAAACTTATGGGGGATAAGCCCCTGACTTGTGAGGGTCTGACTACTGGGACCCTCACATCTCATGAGAACGGAGTCCCATACCAAAGAATGAATGCAGTGGCCAGCACGCATGACTGCCACCACTCTATAAATTCTCTATATAGGTGAATCAGGGAAAATATACTCAGGCCAAGAAGTGGTGGGGGTTCACACCACGATCATATTTCTTTCTTACACACTGCTCAATTGTTCCTATCCTTTAATTGATGAGAATTCTACAGGGTGGGCCATTTATATGGATACACCTAAATAAAATGGGAATGGTTGGTGATATTAACTTCCTGTTTGTGGAACATTGGTATTGGGAGGGGGGAAACTTCAAAATGGCCACCATGGTCACCACCCATCTTGAAGTCAGACATTTTTTTGGGATCCAACTTTAGTTTTTTCAATGGGAAGAGGGTCATGTGACACATCACTTATTGAGAATTTCACAAGAAAAACAATGGTGTGCTTGGTTTTAACATAACTTTATTCTTTCATGAGTTATTTACAAGTTTCTGACCACTTATAAAATGTGTTGTCCATTGTGTTGGATTGTCAATGCAACCCTCTTCTCCCACTCTTCACACACTGATAGCAACACCGCAGAAGAAATGCTAGAACAGGCTTCCAGTATCCGTAGTTTCAGGTGCTGCACATCTCGTATCTTCACAGCATAGACAATTGCCTTCAGATGACCCCAAAGATAAAAGTCTAAGGGGGTCAGATTGAGAGACCTTGGGGGCCATTGAACTGGCCCACGACGACCAATCCACTTTCCAGGAAACTGTTCATCTAGGAATGCTCGGACCTGACACCCATAATGTGGTGCACCATCTTGCTGGAAAAACTCAGGGAACGTGCCAGCTTCAGTGCATAAAGAGGGAAACACATCATGTAGCAATTTCACATATCCAGTGGCCTTAAGGTTTCCATTGATGAAGAATGGCCCACTATCTTTGTACCCCATATACCACACCATACCATCAGTTTTTGTGTTCCAACAGTCTTGGAGGGATCAATCCAATGTGGGTTAGTGTCAGACCAATAGCGGCGGTTTTGTTTGTTAACTTCATCTTTCACATAAAAGTTTGCCTCATCACTGAACAAAATGTTCTGTGTAAACTGAGGGTCCTGGTCCAATTTTTGTTTTGCCTATTCTGCAAATTCAGTGCGCCGATCTGGGTCACCCTCGTTGAGATGCTGCAGCAGCTGGAGTTTGTAAGGGTGCCATTTGTGAGTAGCTAATAACCGCCGAAGGGATGTTCGACTGATGCCACTCTCCAGTGACATGCGGCGAGTGCTACGCTGTGGGCTCTTACTGAATGAAGCTAGGACAGCCACTGATGTTTCTTCATTAGTGACAGTTTTTATGCATCCACATTTTGGCAAATCCAACAGTGAACCAGTTTCACGAAACTTGGCAAGCAGTTTGCTAACTGTAGCATGGGAGATGGGTGGTCTTGTAGGGTGTCTTGCATTGAAATCTGCTGCAATGACCCGACTACTGCGTTCACCAGACATCCACACAATTTCTCTCTCTCCTCATGTGTTAACCTCTGCGACATGTCAATGGCTGTAAACAAAGAGAAGCTTGTAAATAACTCATGAAAGAATAAAGTAACGTTAAAACCAAGCACACCATTGTTTTTCTTGTGAAATTCTCAATAAGTTTGATGTGACAAACATGACCCTCTTCCCATTGAAAAAACTAAAGTTGGATCCAAAATGTCCGACTTCAAAATGGCCGCCATGGTCACCACCGATCTTGAAAAGTTTCCTCCCTCCCATATACTAATGTTCCACAAACAGGAAGTTAATATCACCAACCATTCCCATTTTATTTAGGTGTATCCATATAAATGGCCCACCCTGTATATATTGGCTATAAATATGTAGGGAATAATCCTGTGATATTAGTATTTAGGCTACATGGAGAGGTTTTCTTCACATACTTGATAAGGCTTCATTGCTACAGCAGAACACTAAAGAGCCATAGTATAATACAGCAATGTTCAACAGTTTCCAGTTTTAAACTGGCTTTGTGATGGTTTACATTTGTGACAGAAATCTGCCCCAAAATCGAGTGAACATCATTGATAAATGTCTAAAAGTAGCTGCTGGCCATGTGCAGATACAAAACCAAAAAAAGATAAGTCAATGACTGTGCCCAGTGTATGGCCTCTGATATCACATGTCCAGCAGCTTTCTTTTTTCACTAATTCCATATGAATTTTAGGAGTACAAAATCAGTATGCCTCTATAAAACTGCATCCATATAAAGGGAAGGTATGGGTCTATAGAGTTCTGTAAGTGCAATGGAGCACCATATACAGTACTCCTATCAACATTTGTTGTAACCACTTGTTTAACACTTTCTCTACCAATGCTATACATGTATGGCGCTGGAGCTATATACAAACATGGCACCTACTCGCACATGTAGCGGGTGTCATGGCCGGCAATAATGAAGATCGCGGTAATTAAAGCCTTTAGATGCCATGATCAAGTGAGATCACGGCATCTAAAGTGTCAAAAACTTGATCTTACCGGCATCCTTGAAACTGCAGTTATTTTGGCCACCAGGTGGCAGGTCAGCATAAGAAATGAGCAATTCTCGGTAATTAATCCATTTTAAAAATCCAGTATTGTTCAAAATAAAAAATGCATTTTGTACGCTCATGAGTTGTAAAATCATTTAAAAAAAGTAGAAAAAAAACTTAAATATATAAAAAGATTAAAAAAAAGTTAAATTTAAAATTGCCCCCCCCTTCCGTATAATAAAATAAATGTCATAACAAAATGGGGTATTACTGCGACCAAAAATGCCTGTACTATTAAAATATAAAAATATTTTTCAAATACGGCGATTGAAATAACAGAAAAAGGGTCAAAATGGCCAATTTGCCATTTTTTTTTCATTGCTTCTCTTACCCCAAAAAATGTAATAAGATGTGATCAAAAAGTAACACACACTCCAAAATAGTATCAGTAAAAACTACATATTGTCCCGCAAAAAATGAGCCCCCTCATAGCTCAGTACCTAGAACGATAAAAAAGTAATGGGGGTCAGAATATGGTAATGTAAAAAAAAATATTTTTTATTTAAATTTTAAGTTTATTTTTGCACTATTTAGACATAAAAAACCTATACATATGTGGTATTGTTGTAATTGTACTAATACAGATCACGTGGAGGCCAAATCATCAGGGCTACTTGTTCTTCTTTATACTGAAGATAGTTCTTAATTACATTGGCTGCATGTTTGGGGTGGTTGTCCTGCTGCAGAATACATTTAAATTTAAACTATTAGCGCTTCTCATTTTGAAAGCATTCTTACTTTGTAACATTTTTTCCACACATGCCTAAATCTTTTGCACAGTCCTGCATTTAATAAGACTATTAGGAAAAGATTGTGTGTATGTGTGTGTTGTATATATATTGTGTATATATATATATATATATATATATATATATATATATATATATATATATATATTAGACCCCAATGCATTAGCATTGGAGTCTATGGTGATTTTACTACTTTCCTATGGAGCTCTATTACACACAAGGGGTCCATAGGAAAGACTATGCAGCAGCCTCCTGTCATTCACTATGACAGGGGCTGCTGCAGACATGCGCCGGCTCCTCCGATCACCACACGGGGGAGCCGGAGCAACACCGGAAGCACGCTCAGATGCCGTGTTCAGGATTGACCACGGCATCTGAGGGGTTAAATGTCCCCGATCGGCATTACTTAAGCCCCGCCCCTTTCCGGTGTGACAGAAGTCCGGCTAGTGCATGTAAACTAGTAACAGCCTGTCTGCAGCCAAAGATGGAGAGGCTGGGGGATGAGGGACTTGTTTGACTGCAGGAAATATAAAAAACTCCAAGCAAAAAAGAGTTAAAGACAAACATGCTTTTTTTCATTAATTTCCCTTTAAGGCCCTTTGATTATGGTTGAAGACTGTGACTGTTTTTTCTTCTAGATATAATGAAGATCTTGAACTGGAAGACGCCATCCACACAGCAATCTTAACACTGAAGGTACTATCATGCAGTGGTGAGTAGTTGTATACCATGAGCATGGCGGTGTATACTAATACTACTGCTATCTCCTCCCACAGGAGAGCTTTGAGGGCCAGATGACGGAAGACAACATTGAAGTGGGCATCTGCAATGAAGCTGGATTCAAGCGCCTCACCCCTGCTGAAGTCAAGGATTACTTGGCGGCTATAGCATAAATGACTTCCGGTTGGGGAGGTCGGTTGATGTAGTTTTTTTTTCTGCCACTAAAGGATACAAAATGGTTTTCTTTGCAGATTTTTTTGCATACTTTCTTATTTCTACCTGTCCGACAGATCTTTTTAAAAATGACATGGATCTAATCACAATAAACGACATCAAACAGACCATCAACTGCCGGCTTCTGTCATTTCTTGCTGGGACTGGTTTTCTGATGCCTTCCCCCCAAACTGCAGACATCAGATAGGTTTGTCTCCACTGCTTGAGAAGACGTACATTCAGCGCTATAGGGCTGCTGGAGGTGGTGGACTACAAGTGCTCGGCCACACAGATCTGAAGGGTGAACCAGACATGCGTGACTGCCACTCCATTCAAAAGGCGGCAGGACGACAGTCAGACACTGGCCGGGCTCCATAGGAACACAGTGAAATTCATGCATTGGGGTCTATGAGAGCAGCAATCTAATAAAGTTTCAAGTAAAGTTTTTAAAAATATAAAAATTCAAATCACTCCCCTTTCCCTAAAATTAAAATAAACTGTTTAAAAAAAATAAACATCATAGGCATCGCTGCATTTGAAAACACCCATACTAATACATTTTTTTTCCCATATGGCATAATGGGAAAAAACATCAAATTCACCACCCAAAACAAATTGAATAAAAAGTGATCAAAAAGTCATACACACCCCAAAATGGTATCAATGAGAAAAACAAAAGTCTGTCCCTGCCCCACCCTTACCCTCCAGCCTGAGCCCCTTTGATATATCTGGTGCCATCTACAGGGTTAGTAAATCTGGGCCAATGTGTATAGAAAGTGACAAATGCCGACAAAGAGAAGCAACATGATTCACTAATAATTAAAGGGGTTCTCCAGGCTTTTAATATTGATGAGCTATCCTCAGGATAGTTCATCAATATCAGATCGGTGGGGACGTGCAGTGCACGTGTTGTCTCCCGTATCTCTTCCTGCTGCTATGTCTATGGAAAAGCAGGAAGTGACAGAAAGGAAGTTGAGGATAAGTCATCAATATTAAAACCCCGGAGAACCCCTTTAACGGTCAAATTCATCATAATTCAGGTACTGCAGACAGTATTTATCCACAAGTATTAGTTGAAGGTCTGACTTCCAGGACACATATTTTTTGCAGACCCGCAATACTGCAGTTGTCTGAATGCGGCCTTATACTGCATACAAGATGGAATTGATTAAAGCCCAGAGAAGGCAATGATCTGCCACCATGCAGCTGCCAGCGGCTCACCTCCTGTGGCGCATTCCTTCCCCTTTCCTCTGTGATGGTATGAAGCCCATTCTATAGAATGGCTACTGGCACTGACTCACACCTCCCATGTAGGCTTGAAGCCTTCCTTAGTAACATCTGGATTATCAACACAGCATGACAGTCTCTTGCAATGGCTGCTGACAGCTGCCACTGGATGAATGATACTTCTCCGTTGACGTCAATGGGTTGTATGTACTGTCTCCTGGGAGGATCTTCATCATGCAACCATGGCTGTGTGAATGAAGCCCTAAATACCTAAACTCTGAGGGGGACATTTATCAAGACGTCTTCTCTCCCCTCTGCAGGTCCATGCGATGAAGAGTAGATCTAGAACAGTGAGTGATCTGGTCTAGATCTGTGCAGTAATCTAGGTTAGATGATAATACGTGTGACAGACCGCCTACTTTGTCCCTCAACACTTTGAAAAGTGGTGAGTAAATCTCCCCAAATTTGCAAGCATTTGCTCAACAGAAGAGTGCAGCAGAGTTTGTGACTTTTTGGTGCCATTTTTCTGGTGCAGAGAGGAGGATAGATGTGCCCTGAGCCTAGAAAATAAAACTAAAAACAGTAATAACCCTGTAATCAGTTTTACTGTGTAACGTTACATTTCCATACAGACTCTGTGCTTAATATCTCAGGCAAATCATTAAACTCTAATAAGCGACCATCTATTAAGAGCCCCTCTGGTAGCATTTCATAGCAGTCAGTATAGAAACCCAATAACCAGAAGCGCAGGCCTCTAGTCTGACACGTTCCCGCCTTTTCTACGCCACGCTCACGCCTCTACCACATCCCGCAGGCAGGGGGCGCAGCTGCTACTGAGCACTGAATTCCAATACTCAGAACCCGGCAACGAACTCCGCCCTTAACGCCGCTCCCGACAGGCAGAGCGCTGGCTGCGCATGCGCTCGAGATATCAGACGCCACCGGTGTAGACCCGGCTACTACTGTAGAGCTGTCTGTACGTGTGGGGCAGCGAAGGTGAGGAAACCGAGTCCCGGGCTGGTAATTATACGGAGATTAGGCGGACTCGTGTAGTCGTAGTTTATTTCTTTCCGTAATAGGGCGTCACTGCTCAGCCTCCCAGTATGTAAATTTGTTGTTTGTGCTGGAAGACGCTGAAGTCAAGCAAAGCTGAGTTTGTCCATTGGGGCAGCTTGTTGTGATATTGCGTTTTTTCTTGGGAGTGGAGGTAAAGCCGCTGCACAATGTATGAGATGCCCTGTGTTTGTGCACGGACCCCTCTAGTGTAGCCATGTGGCAAGCCCAGCTCTGCTACATCAGTATATTAAAGTCCTGCTACATACACCACTACTCCCATTACAGGGGCAGAACTATAAGACAGGTGGCATACTGGCATGGTGCGCTATGTGTACTCAGCTGTCACAGGGATTCTGGGTCACCTCTCCATATACTTCGCTGATTATTGTGGGTGACATGGTGGGTGGGCCTTTGTATTCTGATCTAAACGTATAAAGTGATCCTTCAACATACAATATGGAAAACCGGTAAGTGTATCCAAAGCCTCAAAGTATCAGCCCAATATAAGAGAAAAAGGAAGCACGACTAAGACCGCCAGGTGGCTGCTGGTGCTGTACCCCCAATGCCCTGCACTATGGGAACAGCTACTGGTTAAAGGGGTATCCAATGGATTTAATAATATCTAATAACTATATCAATGCAAGAAACTCACATTATCTGGAGGACTTTCTATCCTTACTGTAGGAAACAACTTGTCACATGACAATCAAGCACTTGCATATCCCAGGAGTGCACTGCAGTCAGGTTCGTAGGCACTATTAGTGGGGCATCATGACTGACCCTGATGGGGCATTGGTAGGCACTATTAGTGGGGTATTGGTAGGCACTATTAGTGGGATATTGTGGCTGACACAAGTGGAAGGCAGAGGGGCATTGGCATAGATGGCTCATGCATTATGACTGGCACTTGGTGCAGCCGGCCTGCTGCCGTATACAACTGTCCTGTATGGGCTTCATCCATTCCACATTCCCTCAAAAACGGTTATGCTGATTGGCTGCTGGAGACCACCTGATGCTAACACTGATATGACTTTTTTTTATTGTGCTTTTGGGAGGTGGGAATTAACAAAAAGAAAACAATTTGGCCGTTTTTACAATTTTAATTTTTTTTTAAGCTGCGCATCGTATGTAAATATGTTTACAAGTCGGAAAAAAGGTTGCGTACAGTATTTATACGCACCGAAAATTTTTTTTACATCAGACCTCTGGTCCGACCACCAATCAGGCCCCCATTGTTAATAAGACCCCAAAAAGATCTCAGATCAGACCACAATGTGAATGACCCCCAATCAGACCTCAGATAAGAGCTCCATGCCTCATAAAACTTACCTCTCCTACTCCGGTCGACGCCACTCTTCTCCTCCAGCGCTTCCTCCTTCTCTTCATGCCGCCGGTTATGCTGTGAAGTGGCGCGCATAGCGTGAGGTCACAGAGCGCACTCGCGCTGTACACAGCCCTGCACAGCCAAGCACCAGGAAGTGGTGAGTACAGAGTCTTCACTGCTTCCTGGTCCTCCTGTGCTAATGAGCGCTTCCTTAATGGATGCACTCATTAGCATTCACCCCATAAGACGCATTTTTCCGTCTTATGGGGAGAAAAATACGGTATATATAATTTTTTTTTTTTTTTACTGTAAGTTTTTACATAGCAGGCTTTGGGGCCATTGATTACATCACTGGGGTGGCTAAGAGGTGGGACAGGGAGGCCCTTCGCTCTCTCTAACCACTTAGATTAAGCAGTCAGCCTCGATTATGGCATTTAAGGGGTTAAACTGCCGGGATCCGAGTTATTTCCAATCTCAGTTGACACCCATAAGTGATGATGCGGGCACGGCTTCGGAGCCTGCGCCATAACAGTACATCAGCTCTTTCCAAAAAATAAAATTACACCATGGCACCAGTGGGAAGGTGGCTGTCATTCCAACAGGTGGCAGCAGAGGCACAGCTTTCCAGAGGTTCACTGCATGGGGGAAAGATTTGTTTTCTATTGTTTCAGAGAAAACGAATCCGTCCCCAATGACTTGCATTGAGATTTATGACAGATCCGTCTTGCATGGCACCACATCACGGACAGTAAAACGCTGCTTGCAACACTATCCGGTCTGTGATGGGGACGCAACTAAATGCATTCTGGTGCTCTCCATTTCATTCAGTTCAATTTTTCCCTATTGACAATGAATGGTCCCCACTGACTATGACGGATCTCAATAGCGGAAAGGGAAACGTGCAGATGTGAAAGTAGCCCTAGTCTCTCAAGATAGGTTTGGTTCACAATTCACATCTGCGTTTTTAATTCAGGTTTTGAGATCCGGCAGAGAATCTCAAAACCTGAAGTAAACTGATCAGTTTTATCATGTCGTAGTTTTATTCTGGCCGCCTCTTTGCAGGGTTTGCCGTGCTGCAGCTGGAAGTCCAGCCTGCCCCCATTATAGTGAATGGGGTTGGAGCGGACTTCCGGCGGCACGGTGGGCTAGCAGCTGCCGGTGAAGGCTGCCGCTAATGTGAAAGTAGCCTCACATTGAGTTTCAGGTCTGATCAGGTTTGTTCAGTTTTCATTTAACACGTTATAGTGAATGGGAACAGAGCGTAGTTCCGGTCGCAGACGTACACTAGTGGCAGCACGAATCCGGCAGGCTGTTCACCAGCTGGAACAGACACCCCTGCCGCTAGTGTGAAAGTAGCCTAATTCAGGTTTTGAATTCCTCTGCCGGATCTCAAAACCTGAATTAAAAACGCAGATGTAAAAGTAGCTTGGTAGTGTAGAAAGAGACATTTTTCTCAAATAAGATATATTACAAAGTTTCTTTGTCTGTACTATTGATTTAGGTACAATCTGACTGCAGGTGTCCTGTACTCAAATGATGTTGGGCTGGAGCTCCAAGCCTTAATAATCACTATGATACAGTGAGTTCAGCTCAAATGAGTCACGGTTGGTCCAGGAAATGCGGCCATCACACAAACTATGTTACATGGACTACATGCACTCGTCTGAACGCGGCCTTGTGTGTTGATAATTTAGTGACCAGGGATGAGTGAATCGATTCGCATCATGAACCAGAGTTCCTCACCTGTGAGGGGCTTTCCCGGCTGGTGAAGAAACTGCTCTACTGCTTGATTGATGGCAGGTGCAGAGGCTCTGCTTCCTCTTCCAGAGCGGAAGTGTAGCGGTGCCGGGGCATGTACCGTTGCTGTGGCAGGGGCAGATTCTTCACCAGTGGGCACAGCCCCTCCCTGGTCAAGAACTCTTGTTAATGAGACAAATCAATTAGCTCATCCCTGTTGGTGACCGTTAAAGAGGTTGTGTTGCCTCAGACATTGATGGCATATCACTAGTATAGGTGTTGGGACCCATCCCTAGTTCTAGAATGGGTTCCCGAAAGTGAAGGTGAGCAAACTGCATGCATGCCAAGTTCTGAAAACAAGCAAGCCCAGCCGCTGTTTATGGGTCTGCCGGAAATAGCCAAACCAGAGCTCGGCTATTTTTGGCACTCCCATAGAAATGAATGGAGGGCTGCCGCGCATGCACAATATGTCTTTCTTCGCTTTGGAAGCCCAGTAGTAGGGATGGGACCCGCACCTATCCGACATTGCTGCATATCCTTCTAATATTCTACCAACGTGTGAGATGAGACAACCCCTTTAACCATGTAAATATAGCTTAACAATTGTAAAAGGAAAAATTCTCTTTACACCTAGCAGCTTAAACGGTGACTTACTAATGACGACGATGACCCATGGATTATGGAATCTTTTTGTCCTGATATCGGGAGTTCCACCACCTTGTTTCAGTATAGTGTTGTCACTGACCGTACACCACTCCCATCCAGAACATGGCCGCTGATGGAGAGACATGTGACCAGACTCCTCCATCACTCCTCCTAGTTTCTTGGCATTAGAAACTAGCGCATGCGCAATTGTGTCACTGGAGGACCAGTAGGGTGACAGAGGGAGCCCCTATCTAACCGCACTGGGTATTGAGCACGGCATCTAAGGCTTAAAGGGGTATTCTCATCTTAGACAATGGGGGCATATCGCTAGGATATACCCCCATTGTCTTATAGGTGCGGGTCCCACCTGGGCCTCGCACCTATATCCAGAACGGAGTGGGGAGAGCTGCGCCTGGAGGACCCCGGGTTTCCGGGGGTCCGGCCACCACCAGGCGCAGCTCCCCACTGCACTCCTAGAAATGAATGGGAGTGCAGCGCGCAAGCGCGGCCACCACTCCCATTCATTTCTATGGAGCCGACAGAAGTAGCTGAGTAGCTGGCGGCCCCATAGAAATGAATGGAGGGCGGCAGCGCATGCACAGTGCGCCCTCATTCAGTTCGGGGGCTCCATTCTAGATGTAGGAGCGGGTCCCAGCGGTGGGACCCGCACCTATAAGACAATGAGGGCATATCATAGCCATATGCCCCCATTGTCTAAAATGAGAATAACCCTTTAAGTGTCTCGAATAACATACACATTGCAGATAATGTGGGCACAACTTCTGAGCCTACGCTTTTCCCACACCATACCCGTACATTTATGGCTTGGCAAGAGCACTTACAAAAAAAGAATACATTTTTTTAGGGTCCTTTCACACGACCATATTTATGGGTGTGGATCTGTTCCACAATAAACAGAGGCGGACACTTTCATTTCAGTGGGGCCGCAAAAGATGTGGACAGCGCATGGTACTTCTGTTACGCAAAAAAGATAAAGCATGTCCTATTCTTGTTTGCATTTCTGGACAAGAATAGGGTTTTCTATCGTAAGGCCGGCCGTGTGCGTTCCGCAAACTGTGAATGTACCCTAACAAGTAAAAAAAGTTGCTAAAAAAAGGTTTGAAAGGGTTGGCCAATTTGTTAGCCAATAATCTGTTGTTAATCTGACATACAGCTGTATGTCGCATCATAACTTACCCCCGACATGCTGCAGATCCCCATCTATGGGTTGTGTAGACACCTCCAGCTCTGTGTCCATCGTTGCCACTTTCTGCACTGTCCCTGGATGGATCCTCTTCTACGTGCTGAACAGTAAATGAACATGTTCAGCAGAAGTGCAGATGAGAATCTATCCAGGGACAGTGTAGAAATCAGTCTCACAGCCATCTTGCAGCTTATGGACACAGAGCTACGATGGGGACCAGAGGACTTTCTGCAGCACACCGGGGGTAGCTTGAAGAATCATCCCTGTGTGGCACTATAAGGGTCCAATTACACAACTGTGTGTTTTGCGGTCCACATCCATGCAGCCTCGCCACAAATGATAGGACATGTCCTGTACTTTGCTGCAACACACAGACCACGTGATGCAGCATGCACACGGCCAGTATCCGCGGTTTGAGGACCTCAAAATACGCCAATGTGAATGCCTCCTAAATCTTTTTTTTTTTTTTTTGCTGCAATGTATAGACTACTAAATACAAGCCAATGTGGAATTTACAGGCTTCAGTGTTAATGTTTTTCTTTTCCTTTTATATTAGGAATAATGCTTCCAACATGTCCGTGGATTCGATGCTCTGTGATCGTATAGAAATTGCCAAAGAACTAATAAAGCGAGCAGAAGTCCTCTCAAAGTCTCGAGCTGGAGGCGTTGAAGGAGGAGCAAAACTATGCAGCAAACTGAGGGCAGAACTAAAGTTCTTACAAAAAGTGGAGGCGGGAAAAGTAGCGATTAAGGAGTCTCATTTAAAAAGCACTAATCTCACTCACTTACAAGCCATTATCGAGTCAGCCGAGAGCCTGGAAGATGTAGTCAGTGTTCTCCATGTCTTCAGCTACAATGACCAGTTTGGTGAAAAGCAAACACTGGTGGTCGATGTGGTTGCCAATGGTGGCCACACATGGATCAAAGCCATAGGGAGAAAGGCTGAGGCTCTCCATAACATATGGATTGGACGTGGCCAATATGGGGACAAAAGCGTCATTGAACAAGCGGAGGACTACCTGCAAGCAAGCCGCCAGCAGCCTGTGCAGTATAGCAGTCCTCATATCATATTTGCCTTCTACAACAGTGTCTCCAAACCTATGGCTGAGAAGCTAAAAGAGATGGGGATATCTGTACGGGGAGATATTGTTGCTGTAAACTCATCTGTGGGGATTGTTCAAGAAGAAAATGATCTAAGCTGTAGTGAATCGGACGTGGAGGAGGATGACGATGGCTCAGAGCTGCTTCATATTGACGAGGTGGATAGGGAAAATATAGTTGCCAGCGTGGCTTTTCCCAGAGACATCAAGGTTGAGGTCTGCAACCGGGTGAACTTAGACATCACAACATTAATTACTTACGTTTCTGCTCTCAGTCATGGGGGCTGCCATTTTATCTTTAAAGAGAAGGTTTTGACAGAACAGGCAACACAAGAAAGGCAAGAGAAAGTCTTACCTTTGCTGCACTCCTTTATGGAGGGCAAGGAGCTCTTTGCCTGTGAATCCGCTGTGAGGGATTTCCAGTCCATATTGGAGACTTTAGGAGGCGCACATGAGAGGGAACGAGCTGCATCTCTCATACAGAGAATTAATGTAGTGCCTGATCAACCTTCTGAGCGTGCCTTAAAACTGTGCTCCAGCTCCAAAATTAATAGCCGCTCTGTCTGCATATTTGGGACTGGGGACTCTTTAAGAGCGATCACAATGACTGCTAATAGTGGCTTTGTGAGAGCGGCCAATAACCAGGGGGTTAAATTCAGTGTGTTTATTCACCAACCTCGAGCGCTTACCGAGAGCAAAGAGTCTTCTGCAACGCCTATACCAAAGAACCATGTGGCTTCTGACCCGCACTGACCTCCGCCATCCTTTGTGTCGGGAACTCATCAGAAATTCCATATCTTCCGCTAACATATCCCACAAGGTGGCTCCATGCAACTATCATGTCCAGAAACATGTTCAATAAATAGTTAACGCTATGCACTTTAGCCATCCTTGGTTGTGTCATGTTTTACCTTTCTTACAGGAAAGGGGTTGTGCACCTGTGAGGGGGGAGGTTGACCCTCCTGAGCAGACCTGTGAAGAGAAGCATACTTACCTGCTTCCTGGTGCATGCTCCTTCACTCCACAGACTTGGCTGCTCTGCTGGGCTCTCTGGATGTTAACTTCCTGTTTGACTTCGCTGCAGCCAATTGCTGGCCGCAGCAGTGACCTGTTTCCCTTGCGTCATGTGACAATTTGTTATGCTAGGAGAGCAGGTCACTCCGGCCTGCAGTTGGCTGCAGTAGCATCAAACGAAGTTTACATCCAGAGAGCCCAGTGGAACAAAGGAGCCTGCAGCAGGAACCAGGTAAGTATGCTTCTCTTTGCAGGTCTGCTCAGGGTGCATGACCCCTGTTTGGATAAAATAACTCTGTTCCTGGCTCTGCAGGGTCAGACGATCATGGACTTTCCTGTTTCAGACGATTATATTCCCGGACTGATTATATTCAGAATTTCCTGGACTGAACACTGCTCCTCTGATGTGAACTCGCTGCATCGTGATGATTTATGGTGCTCTGAATTCCAAAATGACAGTGAGTATGCTGAACTGTGGTCACATAATGCAGTGACTACCGTTCAATAGACCCCTGGGGAGACTGGAATTCACAGCAATATAAATCAGTATGATGCTGCAAGTTCACTTGAGAGGAGCAGTGTTCATTCCGGGGAAATACTGCTCCCACATAGAGCATGTTTTCCAGGCTGAATATTCTCCTCTGAAGCTGGCCATACTTCTGTAGCAGTTCAGTGGTCAGATTGCTGCAGAACTGCTTATGGAAAATCTGCAACATTTTGATATCTCACACTATGGCTGTGGAAAGAAACCCACTGTCTAAACCAACTTGCACTGCAGGCTTCACATGTGACTTTCAGTCATTGCATTCGATGCAGTGGAGCTGTAACTGGAGTATAAAAGACATATTTTTAAACCCGGACAGCCGCTTTGGTAAGGACCCATTCAATCGACCATATTTTGGGTGTGCTGTCCGCATCCATATGCCCATTGTTACAGTGAATCCGCAAGAAAAACGTATGCAACGCGGACGTCACACGTGTGTAACTTTTGTGGTGATTAGTATTGAGAATATGAACTTTTATTCTGCCAGGTTCTGCTCCTGCAAGTGCCCAGGATGGGGCTTCACTATGAAGTGCTCACTGCATTGAGCTGCTTCATATCCCTCCCCTCTTCTATGACACCTGTAGTGATCACCTGATTGGATGCCATACCTGTCACTCAGAAAAAGGGGGCTGTGAAGCATCTGGCTGCACAGAACACTTCTCTATGAAGCTCCACCTCCTGGGCACTTGCAGGAGCACAATCTGGCAGAATAAAAGTTCATATTCATTATACTCCTGATAATAAAAGCTCCAGGCATAGTTGTACTGTTCTCTCCAGTCCTTTCCAAGCACCCTCTGCAACTTAGCATGCTCAAAACTAGAGATGAGCGAAGCAAGCTTCGGATGCTTAATCCGAAGTCGCTTTGTTCAAAACTTCGAAATACTGTACGGAGATCCGTCTCCATACAGTATTAGAATGTATGGGCTCCAGTGAGGCGAATTAAGTTAATCACAAAGTCGTGCAAGACTTGATTATTACAGTGAAAAACTTTGGAACCGAACTTAGAACCTAAGCTGAGTTTGGTTCCAAGGTTTTTCACTGTAATAATAATTTACCGAAGTTATTCAACGAAGTCGTGCGGGCCTGATCGGAGGCAGTACATTCTAATGCTGTACAGAGAAGCATCTCCATACAGCATTATAACCAATTTTTTCACTCATCTCTAGTCAAAACAGCTGACATGATAGGCTTTTCTTTTTAACTATACTGAACACTAAAGCAGTTCTATATCTTTATGTAGTACTTGTTTGCATACATTTTTATTTTTTAATATTTAAGCGCAAACTGTTGATTTCAGAGTTTGGTTTGTGCTGTCCTTTGACATTCCATCTTTTTGTGTTTAGACACACAGCCAGCAGGTGGCGCACACAACATTCTGTATGATTACCAGAATTTATGGTGCTTATGCATATTAGCAGTACTGTTATGTATGAAGCTAAAACTATCTAAGAACAAAAAAAATCAAAAGCCGTTTTGCTGCAACAATTTTATAAAGTTTTCTTCGTAATATTTGTTTATAAAAAGTTTTATAGATCAGTACAATAAAAATAAGTAAGAAAACAAATAGAGATGAGCGAACGTGCTCGAAACGAGCACTGTACCGCTCGGCTCCCCTGCGCTCGCATGGGCGCAGGCAGCCGCTTCCGTCCCTGAGGAGGACGGAAGCGGCTGCCTGCGCCCATGCGAGCGCAGGGGAGCCGAGCGGTACAGTGCTCGTTTCGAGCACGTTCGCTCATCTCTAAAAACAATCAACGCACTATTACTCCATGAAACAGTGATTGAGCAGAAAGATAATACTGTTTTCTCGTCTGGCGGAGAGAACCTCAAATGCTGGAGACCTGCATTAATAAGGCCACACAACGCTGGGCCTGAACTAAAATACACCTCGCACAGAGTCATACTCGTGTTCTACAGTCCTCAGTGGTTTATTGTGCATCTTTTGATGATGTGAATGTAGCCTGCACCAGGCAGAATACAAGCCCACACGTTTAGGCAGTACTTTTGATGGCTTCAACATCTTGTTCATTGGATTGGAAAGAACTGTACACGTAGGGTAGACAATGCACCATCCACAGCAGATGGCTTTTCGGGGGTACCAGGAAATATGGGACTCCAAGCTGAACATCCTTGCTCCAAATAATTGGTCAGGCTGTTCTCAGAGGAGTATGTTTGATTTATAGGAGATGTTCTGAAAATTGATTTTCAGCTGAGCAGTGTCCATGGAACATGGATGACACACGGAGAGCATTCAGCACCTTGTTTGTGGACAAGGATAGGGTCACCATTTAAAAAAATGGTGGCATGCACACAGCTAGCATCCATATTTTGCAAATCTGTGATTTGCAGACCACAAAACGGATACGGTTGTGTGCGTGAGCCCTAAGTTATGCACTGGGTGTAAAGGGTCTGTAGATCTGAATGGGACTATGTGCCACTCTACAGGTTCTCTGCAGTACACACCAGGCCGTACTTATCACAATAAAACCCAACATTTTTACAACTTTTTTTTTTGTGAGACTGTTCCTGAAAATCAGGTGCATTATTGGACTTAAAGGGGTTCTCCAGGAATTAAGAAAATGAATATACTTAAATATTACTTCATTATAAATATATTCCCAAATACTTTGCATTAGTTATAATGGCTCGTTTTGCCTGGAGAGCAATCATTATGAGAAACAAAATGGCCGCTGTCATATTAGTCCTAATCACACAGGAGGACTAGTTACTTCACAACACTGAGGTAAAGAGCTGCCTCATCTTCCTCTCTGCTCTGATTGTCAGAGATTATGATCCTGAATACAGATGATGACTTTAGCTAAATCTCTGTCGGAATGAAGTATCATGAGGAGACATCAAGTATAGAGGGGAGGTGTAGATGTGGCTAGTGAGCAGCAGCTCTTGTATGCAGTCTGTCCTGTCCATCCTCTCTGTACTTCATGTCTCCACATGAACTCTATTCCCACAAAGATTCATCTAAATATCATATTAAACTGTATTGAGGATCATAATCCCTGACAAACAGAGCAGAGATGAGGATGAGGCAGCTCTTTACCTCAGTGATGTGAAGTAACTTGTCCTGTTGTGTGATTAGGACAGGTTTTGTGTGTATTAATAGGGCAGCGGCCATTTTCTTTTTTCTAATCATTGCTCCCCCGTTTAAACAAGCCATTATAACTAATGAAAGGTATTTGGGAATATATTTATAACAAAGTAATATTTATGTATTTTCTTAATTTCTAGAGAACCCCTTTAAGCGTTAAGTGGCTGCTACTATTCTCCTTTGGGGAGGTTTGCAAGTCTCAAGAACTTTTTAAATATGATTGATTTTGATCGATTGTTTTTATTCAATAAAAAAACATTTTAAGGTAACAAAACAAAAAATGTCTCACATCTACTATCGTGGCTCTGCCTGGTGTTAATCAAACCAAAATTTGACGAACATTTGGAACAATTTGGCCCTTCTCATTTTAAACATATTTATGAAGTATACAAGCCGAAAACAATAATCCACTGTGCCTCATCTGCTGAGGAGGTGCGGTTTAGCGTGAAAGGGGCAAGGTTAAAGATGTGACATTGTGATTTTTTTCCCATTAGATGGTTCACAAGATGGGAATACTATTTTAACATTTTAATAATACAGGAGTTTTCAGATGTGGCGATGCCCATGATGTTTATTTTTTTTGTTTATTTTTTATTCTAGCTAAAGGGGGTGATTTAAACTTTTATATATATTTTTTTTTACTATAACAATCAATCATTAGATTGCTAATTGTATTCTGTAATTATTACAGGATTCAGTATATTCCTATGGAGTGCTGCCACCTACAGGCCTGCATTGGAATATACTAGTAATCGGCCTGGAAGCCTTGTACGGGCTCAGGCCTATTACTAGTATGGGACACCCTTCCCGATCTTTGTGGCACATGGCTTCCAGCTTTAGGGCTGTCAGATACCTTGGTCAACTTTGACCATGTCATCTGAGGGATTAAATGTCTGTGATGGCCATTACCACTGATTGCACATATTAGCCACTGGCCTCTGCTGTTTAAAAAAACAGAAACACGGTGGTTGTGACACCTGTTGCGCTCATGTGAGGGTGCCATCTTTAATGACCAAAAATCTGTAGGGTTAAGTTTTACAACAAGAATGTACTTTATGATTTCTACTACTGCTTTGTCAATTCATTGGAATGCCTCCGTGGGATCTTAGCAGCGTCAGGCTGTTCTCAGATGAGTAAGTTTGATTGATTTGTTTTTTTCCGTTTATTATCTTGCTGATTTCACAGGTAATCACAAGGGCCCCTTAAAAGAGATCCTGTCCACCTGGTTTATGACCATAAACCCCAAGCATGCTGTTGTGATCTGGGATTTAGGGTCTAAAACACGCCTGTATCAAATGTAGTCATTCTGGCAAAGCATAATGACTGAAGATCTAAGTTAGGGCTCTTTCACATCACCGTCAAGGGTTCCGTTCTGGCTTTCTGTTATAACTTTGTTATAACGGAAAATAACGGAATCCATGAGACGAAAATCAAAACGGACACCATTAGAGGCATTCCGTTTTGATCCGTCATAATAGAAGTCTATGGGCAAGCATAACGGATCCGTCTGGTTTCCGGAAATCCCAAAATTACAGACGGCCAACACTTTTTACGGACTAATTGAAAAACCATAATGAATGATAAAGATGATAAGTAATACAGGGCTACAGTTCAATATACTAAAAAGAATTCCTTACCAGACCTTACTGTTAGCTGTAAAATGATAATTACCACCAAAATAATCTACTCAAGAACCACCAGCCTCAAAAAAATCATGGACACGGCTATTTTTTTTCACGTACACAGGAAAAAAGTCGCCTATTTTTACGGACTGTCCAGAAATTTCTGGACGGTTGGCAACCCTGCTGATGAATCAGAGGTTGATGCGCCTCCCTTCACTGCACATATGTCTGATGCCCCTGGAGGTGAGTCCCGGACTCCTCCCTGTAACTTAAGACTTCATTTATTATACTTTGTACAGCAGAGATTCCCTGGCCAATCACAAATTTAATGACCTAACAACATCAAAGTGCCCTAGGGCTGGGATTTGCATATGTAGCAAGAACGCTAAAATGAACCCACGTTATGGCTGAATGAATCCTTACACCGTATGATGAGCCGGCTATGGAAATGCACAGGACATGACAGGATCTACTTGCTCCTACTGTAACTTGTATCTTTTACATAATGTGCCTAGATATTTTTATACTTTTCTTTGACATTTTAGATATACAGGGTCACGGAACACCTTTTTATTTCAGAGACGAAAGAAAAAGAAGTATCTGAATACCCCAGCAAATAATGGGTGAGGGGTCCTGTTTTTATGGCTATGTCTGGAACATGGCCGCCATCTTGAAAGGCGCCATATTGGCTGTGAGCTGGCCAATCGCAGCAGGGCGTGTAACAACTTAGGAGAAAAAGAAAGCTCATATTCTCTCCCTGGCTGTGATGCGGGTTCCCCCTGAGAAAATCTGGCATCTTCTTCTCCCTGTACCGATGCTATCTATTAGCATACAGGGCACGATACCAGAACGGGGGGCACAGTGGGCAACAGAGCAGCCGATCAGCAAAAAATTACAGCAATGACATCTACTAATAATGTCCTACAGTGCCTGGTATTTATATTGCAATGTCAGGTCCGATGACAGGTCCTCTTTAAAAACCTAGTGCAGGGCTGGCCAACCTGAGGCTCTCCAGCTGTTGTAAAACTACAACTCCCACCATGCCCTGCTGTAGGATGATAGCTGTAGGCAGACTGGGCATGCTGGGAGTTGTAGTTTTGCAACAGCTGGAGAGCCACAGGTTGGCCAGCCCTGACCTAGTGGGTAATTTATGACCAGATATATGCAACTTTTGTGGTGTGTATCTGGCGCAGATTCTGTAACACGCCATGGTCTAAAAAAAGCTGGAGGGGAAGGGAACGGGCTGGCAGGCTCTTCTCATTCATCATTTCTACTTCTGCTTTAGACATAGAAAATGGTCTAAATGTAAGACAGCAAGGAAGCAGTCTTACATTTAGAATCCGCGGTGGATACGTCGAAATTATGTAGAGGCCGCCTATCCACCGCCAGCTTGAGGGCTTATTAAGACCGGCATCTAAAACGCCATTCTTAATAAATGTGCTCCCTAGTTTTTTGTCTGTAATACAGTGGTCCCTCAAGTTACAATAGTAATTGGTTCCAGGACCATTGTATGTTGAAACCATTGTAAGTTGAGTAATCGGTTCCAAAGCCCCAAAATGTCATCCAAGATAAGAGAAAATGAAGATTTAAGAAAAATAAGCAGATAACTAAGATAAAACAAGTCCTTACATATAACAGTCAGGAATAGCTGCTGACTAGCAACTAATCCAGTATGTTACCAGAGAAGTGACCTTGATTGGTTGGATCTGAGTCTGAGACGTATGTTGAGTCTGGTTTAACTTATGATGGGTCAGAAAAGACCATTGTATGTTGAAAATTTTGAAATATTGTATCCTGAGGCCATTGTATCTTGAGGGATCACTGTATTGCAGTGTAGTAATGTGACCACAGTGTGGCAGTGTTTCATAAAGATGCTCTGTTTTATTTAAAAAAAACAAAAAAAACCTGTAGTCTATCATTTATGATCTACTCAGGAAACGCGCTTACGGAGTGGAATTACCTTTGCTGACAAGAAGCCAAACTTAAATTGGGTTACGCTGCCTGCCAGATCATATTTATGTTGTGTACATACACTAGGCAGTTCGCTTTCTTTTGCAAACTGCTTTAGTTTTATGGACAAAATAGTAATAGTCAATTATAATTCCAGGGATAGAATCGATGAGAAACACTTAGGAATGGCTTCATGGATGTGTGCTGTCTGCATTCTCCGTGGACAACACACATACCCATTCATTTTATCGTGTGAATTTACATGTATTTTAACTTCGGTCTGTGGTTTTAGCGCTGAAGCATGCCCTATTTTTGTCTGTGTTTACAGATCCGTCACATCTATTATTGTCTATGGGTCTGTGAAAAACATGGACGCTACACGGACCATTTATAGGAGATGTTCAGAAGATTAATTTTCAGCTGAGCAGTGTCCATGGAACACGGATGACACACGGACCAAACACAGATTCTTCAAGGAAATCTTCATGGATGAATCACTGACCATCTTATCACGGATTTCATCATGGAGATGTGAATAAGGCCTAAGGATGTGAAGAATATTATTTTATTCACGTTAGGCCTCATGCATACGACTGTAGTTTCAGTCCGCATCAGATTCCGACGCATTCTTTTCAATAGGGTCGCAAAATATGTGGACAGCAGACCGTGTGCTGTCCACATCCATGTGTCCGTTGTGCACCCCGTTTTGAGGACAAGGGTAGCGTCACCATTTTGAAAGAAAAAGGGTGGCATGCACATGGCCAGGATCTGTGTTTTGCAAATCCATGATTAGCGGACCACAAAATGGATACGGTTGTGTGCGTGAGCCCTAAGTTATACTCTGGATATGAAGGGTCTGAAAGGAACTATGTGCCACTCTACAGGCTTTCCGCAGTGCCCATCAGGCCTTACTAATCACAATAAATCCCAACATTTTTGCAATTTTTTTTCTTCTTGGGAATGTTTCTAGAACTATTTCTACTGAAAATCTCGTGCGTTATTGCATGGTTTTCCAAAAGTGGCTGCTACTATTCTCTTTTGGGGAGGTTTACAAGAATGTTTTAATTACGATTGATAAAAAAAAAAAAACATTTTAAGGTAAAAACAATGGCCCACATCTACTATTGTGGCTCTCCCTGGTGTAAATCAAACCAAAATTTGTCAAACTCTTGGAACAATTTGGCCCTTCTCATTTTAGACATATTTAAGAAGCAAATAAGCCAAAAGCAATAATCCACTGTGCCTCATCTGCTGAGGAGGTGCGGCTTAGCGTGAAAGGGGCAAGGTTAAAGATGTGCCTTTTTTTTTTCCAATAGACCGTTCACTGTATGGGAATAATATTTTAATAGTACAGGAGTATTCAGATGTGGCGATGCTCATGATGTTTAGTTTTTTTTATTGTTTATTTTTTATTCTAGGTAAAGGGGGGTGATTTAAACTTTTCTATTTTTTAAAAATCTTTTTTAATGTTTTTATTTCTTTTTTACTTGTCACCCTAGGTGACTGTAACAAGCAATCATTAGATTGCTCCTTGTATTCTGTAATGGATATCTATCCATTACAGGATTCAGTATATTCCTGTGCAGTACTGCCACCTACAGGCCTGCATTGGAATATACTAGTAATCGTCCTGGAAGCCTTGTACAGGCTCAAGTGCCCTCCCCGATCTCAGTGGCTACCGGCTTTAGCACTCTCAGATGCGGTAGTCGCATTTTGCCATGGCACCTGAGAGGTTAAAGGTCTGCAATCGTCATTACCGCTGATTGCAGACATAAACTCCGGGCCTTTGGTGTTTAAAACACCAGAAATACGGTGGTTGTGGCACCCGCTGCGCTCACGTGCGGGTGCCATCTTTGAAGTACAGACATCGGGAAGGGGTTAAGTTTTACAACACTTGTAAAAAAATAAAAATAAAAAATCGTAACTGTAATGAATGATTTTTACTACTGCTATGACAATTCATTGGAATACCTAGGTGCGACATTAGCAGCGTCTTAGTGATAGCTGCCCTGGGAGCACACCGCAAATGCAAAACAGAGCAATGTGCATGAAGCCTTACTCTGGCTTAGGCCTCATATACACAACCATATGTATTTTGCGGTCTGCAAAAAATGGATCAGCAAAAAATACGGATGATACTATCCTTGTCCATAATGCAGACAATAATAGGACATGTTCTATTTTTTTGCATAACGGAAATACGGACATACGGGAATGGAATGCACATGGAGTACCGTGTTTTTTTGTGGACCCATTGAAATGCATGGTTCCGCATGCAGTCCACAAAAAAAAAAACGGAACGGACACGGAAAGAAAATATGTTCATGTGCATGAGCCCTTAAACAATGCACTTTAAAAACTACCACTTAGATTTACTAATCCTATAGATTGTGTAAATTTAGACAGTCTGTCTATTCCTGCACACAATTTATCAGAGGGGCTCAGGCCGGATACTACATCTGGCGCAGGGATAGACACTTCTCTCTGACTCTATACCAGCTATTGGTTGGCTTACTTTGAGACAGATTTTTACGCCAGAATTGCTTTGTTTTGGAGCAAAATGGCAAATCCTTGTCCCATCCCTTTCTTGTAAAGAATGTGTATGTCGGGGGGAAAAAGGTTTAGAAACTCTACTTGTGCTAATGTGCCACTTTTTTGAACAGATTTTTGGTACAGACACATTAGTAAATCTGGTAGTAGTAAAAGTCCCCTAGAGCAGTGGTTCTCAACTCCAGTCCTCGGGACCCACCTGCCAGTCAGGTTTTCAGGATTTCCTTAGTTTAGACCAACTGATATAATTAGCGTCCATCCATCAGGACTTACCACAGGTATTCATTCTGTGGGATATTCCTAAATCCTGACTGGCAGGTGGGTCCCGAGGACTGGAGTTGAGAACCACTGCCCTAGAGGAACAAAACAAACGTAAAGTACAGAAAAAATAAAGCCAAAATTTTAAAGAAGTTTATTCAATTATGGGCTAGTTTTCGTGCATAATGATGATCCAAACATATTTGTTACAGCTGTAATTGTAAAAACCTGTGGCATAAGACAGTCTGTATTTTTTGCGGCCCTATTGAAATGAACGGGTCCGCATCTGATCCACAAAAATGCGGACCAAAAATCCAGTTGTGTGAATGGGGCCTTACACCAGTGTTGATTAAATTACCCCACTGACTTGAGAGAACAGTGTTTAGCAGGACATATTTTGGCAATTGTAAGAACATTTTTCATAGGCAAAAAGGTCTAGATTTTTTCATGTAAAGAAAGAAAACCCTGCATATCTGAATAAACGGTTCTATATGAAAACCTGTATTAATAGTGTGAGCTCTACGGGATTTTCTCACCACATGATAAATCTGGAGCCATATTTCACCCTGGAATCTTTCCAAATACAATAATCTTGCCATTAGGCCAATACTAACTTAGAAAATGTGGTCCTATTTACTTCTATGAAACCTGCCTCCAATATTAATGTTATTTTCATTTAACACCACACCCTATGCTGGTTCTTGTCACACTGCAGTTATGACGTGCTAACAAGTGTGTAGATACAGGTAATAAAATGCCATATTCCTGGCTCTTACCCTGTATTAACTCCTTTGTACTCAGGATAGAGATGAGATAGTGCTTCTCATGTGTCAGGCTGGCACATGGCACGATTCCTGCTCCTAACCCCACATTCACCTCAACTGAGCGTCTACGTGCTGTCAGTATAAAAAGGTGCCAGATACCTCTTTCGCCCAACAACTGGCCATCTTTACTCTGTCAGTTCTATTGCAACCACTGAACCACCAGTGTTGTCATGAGAGTGTCCACCTATCAAACCACCTAAGGGCTGTTGACTGGTACTTTAAATGGCCACTGTAGCCGGCTCCGATTTTAAGGTCACTGACATGGGTTAGAGATGTGGCTGGCATTGTTATACCGGGGCTGGCACCAGTGGTAGGTAATATTTTAGGGGCACTGTTATTATTTATTTTTTTAGGGAGACACTGGCTAGCACTGTTTTAACCCCCTACTGCTATATTACGTACATGTACTTCAGAAGTGATAAAGGGTTGTATGGAGTGTGCTCACAAACTGAGCTCACTTCATACATGGCGAGTGCCAGTTATGTAAAGGCTCATGCACACGACCGTATGTATTTTGTGGTCCGCAAAAAACGGATCATCAAAAAATACAGATGACGTCCATGTGCATTCCGTATTTTGTGGAATGGAACAGCTGGACCTTAATAGACCAGTACTATACTTGTCCATAATGCGGACAATAATAGGACATGTTCTATTTTTTTGCGGAACAAAACTACTAACATACGGAAATGAAATGCACATGGAGTAATGTTTTTTTTTTTTTTTGCGGACCCATTGAAATGAATGGTTCTGAATATGGTCAGTAAAAAAAACGTAACGGACACGGAAAGAAAATACGTTTGTGTGCATGAGCTCTAATAGGTGTCGTCAGTGACTGGGATCGTCGGTCCTGATCATTTAACCCCTCAGATGCCACTGTCAATAGTCCACCACTACATATTTGCAGGGCTCCGATCAGTTGCTAGGACAGCCTCGAGCCTTGTGACGATTCCCAGGTCTGTCATAGCACAGTGCTTCCCATAGACTGCAATAGCCAAATTTGTGAGTAAAATATAGTTCCTTGTAATAAGAGAACCTGTTACTAAATTTGCATAATTCAGTGGTAAAGACAAATATATAAAACTTTGTAACAAATCTTATCAGAGAAAAATGCCAGTTTTCCATACCGTTTTTCTCAACTAAAATTTACAATGAACTCTCTGCTGAATCATAGGCAGACCTCGACTGGGCATCAGCTCACTGAAGGATCAAATTAGAGCTACCCATAGAAGTCTGCAGAGAGGTGAGGGGGAGGAGTAATCTGCCATGAAGGAAACACTGGCATAGACACAGAGACCACAGAAGCTAATATTGTTTTCTCACCCCTAATGCTTTATTCACATCTGTACTGCTCAGTACTTTTGTATAACGTTCAATATTGTGGATCTGAATGCATGGGAGCCAGGGAGCAGAATCTTCTGTTTTCTCCCTGTGTAGTGGGAGACATATTGCAGCTAGTCTACACCCACTCTGAAGCTGAGCTCAGGGTCACATGCGTCACTGCAGCCAATGGCAACCCTCAGCAGTGATGTTTCCCCAAGTGGCATATGTCCCAGCAGTAACATGCCACTTGCGGAAGTGTCACTGCAGAGACCAGTCATTGGCTGCAATAGAGCATGTGACCCTCATCTGTTTGAAGGTTTACAGGATCGGGATCGGAAAACTGTTAAAGGGAGCTGAAATGGAGCATCAAGGAACATTTTTTTCAACAGATAGAGCATGCTGCTATTGATAGGTAAAATTGTCCAAAAAGCTGGACAACCCCTATAAGGGCACTCTTGATTCTAAGGGCCAACCATTTAACTATACAGAAACATCACATGTTGATGGATTTCAAGTGGGTACTAGTGCTCATCGGAGCAAGAATACCCAGACAATGTTAGCTTGGTTTCATTGTATCAGTCAATTGAAATATACAGTATGGCACTAGAAATGTACCAGAGTGAGTGAGTGCATTTTTTCAGGGTTTTATAAAAAAAGAAACATACTGCATGTATCTGTCCCATTTTCTCAAAGCCAAGATTTGATAACCATAGAGCATATTATAAGTCTTTTGATTATTATCCTCAGTCCAGTACTCAACCTACGGTATAAACATACCCTCGCTGTGTATGACTACAGAAATATTGGATCCTCTGCTGGATATTATGTAACCTGCATAGGCCAGGGGAAGCCATTAACAGACAAGCATTATGGATACAGAAGAGCAATTTTCTACAAACGCATAGAAGTTGTTTTATTCTCCCAAAATAAAAGTCTTATTCTTTACATTGGTGTTAAGATAAAAAGCATTTGCACTGACGTATTTTCCTGTCCAAGTAAAGCAAGTAATAACTTGCTATCATAGTCGGGGCACATAAATTGAACGATGATTAGGATGTACTTATTGAAGGGCTCTACTTTTTTCCACATATAACCGAGCTCCAGGGACTAACGCTGCAATGTTTTTGAAATAACAGTAATAAATGAAAAGCTTCTTTCTGTCCAAAGACAACTAGCAAACTTCCTTGTGTTAAACTGTAAATCTTTTATTAGGTTACTCTGCCAGTAAAAGCAAATGAGGACCTAATACAGGCAAAAGAAAAAAAAAACGGAATTCTACATAAAATTTATTTCCATTAGGTCTGAGCCATGAAACATCATAGCCAGATTTGCTTGGTAATTTAGTAATTTATTGCTGCACTTGCAGTCTGATTGATCACGTCTAATACTTTATGTATGCAGGAGCTCCTTGTCTACTTTCAAGTGAGATCTTTCATCCAGCATTCTGGATACCAGATTCCATACTCCAAAGATACTGAGTCCATCGGGAGTTAGGGGACAGACCTGTAAAATAAAAAAATATATAAATTTTACTACCAAGAGTCAACTGGTGCCAACAAGCTGTTGCCCTAGGCAAATACAGCCTGACTACACTATACTAACCCTGTTGCTGTATGGACCTCTTCTCTCCATGTGTGTTACAGGTTCATTCTGAAGGAGAGTTCTAGATCGTGTGATGCAGTTGACTAACTGATCCTTGGAGACTGTGTACAGAGTACCTGTAACGGAGAGCCGGCAGCGCGCTCCCTCCCTTCAGCACGGCCGGTCTCCCGAGTCGGTTCAGGAGCGAGGTCACAGCCTGCGTCCTTGTCTCCATGGAGATAAGGAGGGAGGAGGAGTTGGCCGCAGATGCGGCCAGCATCCTCATATCCCTAACAATCCACGTTCTCCATCCCCTGGACAACAAGCAGCAGGGGAGCTGAGCTTAGGTGTATTGAGGTTTCTGATGTGGGTCACGTGACCCATCTGCTGGGTCTATTTAAACAGGCAGCCTGCTGGCCACAGGTTGCCTGTGATTGGTCTTTTACCCTGAACTTGCGATTGAACTGCTGTGACATTGTGCTTCAACTTTGGCTTGTATATTTGACCTCGTACCACATTACCTCTTGGCTTTGACCTCGGCTCGTGTGTTTGACCTTGCTTCCGTTTGTTCCTCTGGTGTTTGACGTTACTTCCTGGTATTGACCTTGGCTCGGCGACCTTCTCGTATTTTGCGGGTTCTGTCTTTGTTTATTATTTTCTCCTGTTTGTTCCCCCTCCCTGTATGTCACAGTATGTACCTAGACTAGGGACTGTCGACTAGTTGTACGCCGTTGCCTAGGACGGGCCGTGCAAGTAGGCAGGATCAGTGGTGGGGTTGAGTTCAGGGCTGCACATACCCCTGTCCGTATGCCACATAGTACAGTGAAGAAATATCTGATATAGAACATCAGGTGGAGCATGGTGCTGTATACAGTGATCCTCTACCTCCAAAGGAAATCTTCACCACTTTAAAACCAATATCACACAAGCTCTTTGTGAAAAAATACAGTACTCTGCAGGTATTCATCTTTGGCCACAAATCCCCAAGTTGCATGTGCAGAATAGTCACTGACTGGTGGAGATGTAAGAGGAAACAGATTAACCAGGGGTTGATGCCAGACAACCAGAGTGGAATGTCAGAGTCAAATGGAATCCAGAGTCAGGGTCAGAGTCTAATAACCAGAAAGAACTATAGGTATCAGCATGTAAGGCAAATGGGAAGTCAGACAATCCAGGGTATAATCCGGGTCCTAAAAGCACGGGTTAATTCAGAGAAATAGTCAGACAATATCCATACTGTCAATGTCATTACGATGTCTGAAGCACTGGAAAGCAGAGATGGACAGGTATGTTTTATATCTCCTTTCCACTCTGTTTTACTTCTGTTCCCTTATGGTATGACAATTGACTGCTGTATATTGAGAGATCTGTATAACATGGCAGATTTTTACCATCTGGACATGGGTCAAGTGGTTATTATTAAATTATATAAGTACTGTAACTGTATGCATGGATTATACTTGATGTTTCAGGTATAATAAATTGTTTTTCTACAGTAAAGCAGATCCTAACCAATTTAAACTGACTACATCAATCTGTCAGCAGATTTGTATCTATGAAACTGGCCTGACCTGCTGCATGTGTGCTTATCCTATGTTCATATGTGCCTGCACTGCTGAGAAAAATGAAGTTTTAATCTATGCAAATGAGCCTCTAGGAGCAATGGAGGCGTTGCCATTACTTCTAGAGGCTCAGCCCTCTGTGCAACTGCCGCGTCTTCTGCACTTTGATTGACAGGACCAGCATTGTAAATGTAATCATGCCTGACCCTGTCAATCAAAGTGATGAGGGAGTGGCAGCTGCAGAGAGAGCAGAGCCTCTAAGAGTAATGTCAACGCCCCCGTTGCTCCTAGAGGCTCATTTGCATATATAAACACTTAATTTTTCTCAGCAATGTGGGCATATATGAACATACCTCCCAACTTTTGAAAAGAGGATAGAGGGAAACTATGTGGGGCGTGCGGCAATTTTTTTTGTACTAGGCCACGCCTCTAACGCTGCCCAAAAATAACAAAACACCTAATCCCACGACATGTCCTACTTTCTAACACCCGCTATTCTTTGGCCGTTAAAGAAACAGCCATATGACCAACTCAGACTTTAATTGGTTATAAAAATGGCCGTCTGACGACTGTTACTTAAGCCGCCTTCACATCGCCATTTTTCGCTTCCATTTGCATATAGGTAGTGATGAGTGAACTTCTGTTTTTAAAGGGGTTCTCCGGGAATTAAGAAAATGAAAATACTTAAATATTACTTTATTACAAATATATTCCCAAATACCTTTCATTAGTTATAATAGCTTGTTTTGTCTGGGGAGCAATGATCAGGAGAAACAAAATGGCCGCGGTCCTATTAGTACATACAAAACCTGTCCTAATCACACAGGAGGTCAAGTTACTTCACAACACTGAGGTAAAGAGCTGCCTCATCCTTCATCCATGTCAGGGATTATGATCCTGAATACAGTTTAATATGATCTTCAGCTAAATCTTTGTGGGAACGGCGGAGACATGAAGTACAGAGAGGACGGACAGGACAGACTGTGGTAATGGAGACTGTATACAAGAGCTGCTACTCATCAGCCATATCTGCTCATGAACTCCATTCCTACAGAGATTCAACTAAAGATCCTATTAGCTGTATTTAGGATCATAATTCCTGACAAGTAGAGCAGAGAGGAGGATGAGGCAGCTGTTTACCTCAGTGTTGTGAAGTAACTTGTCCTCCTGTGTAATTAGGACAGGTTTTGTGTGTACTAATAGGATGGCGGCCATTTTATTTCTCCTAATGATTGCTCCCTAGACAAAACAAGCCATTGTAACTAATGAAAGGTATTTGGGAATATATTTATAATAAGGTAATATTTAAGTGTTTTCATTTTCTTAATTCCTGGAGAACCCCTTTAAGTTCGGCATCCAAGGTTCGGGTTATCAGAGAATCCTGCTATGGATTCCGCTACCACGGACCATAACGGAATTCTATGACGGCATGCACTACGGCCAGCATAGACTTCTATTATGACAGAATGCAATACGGAATGCCTCTTATTGGCTTCCATGGTGCATGGCGTCATAGAATTCCATTATGGTTTGGGTCCGATAACCCAAACCTTGGACGCCAAACTTAAAACACACATTCGCTCATCACTAAGTATAAAGTCTGACATATATATTACACATATACACACAACACGACTGTTACAGATATATGTATATACAATCATATACGTGACACATAACACACACACATGTACACACACATTACACTTACCATTCCTGCAGATGGCTGGACATCCCTGGTAATCAGCCTTGGGGGTCCACAGGACAGGGTTAGTACAGTCTCCTCACTGTCTGCAGACTCTCCCCTTCCCCTCTGTCCACAGGCTCTGTGTGAACAGGAGTGAGGCCACATTGGGGGGGGGGGGTCTTATCAAACCCCAATCTCGTGTAAGCCACACTGGCTATGTTGAAAGGAATGGGCCATGGGGGATGTGGGAAGGGATGGGGGGCAGTTACTACTTACATGGGGATGTGGGAAGGGATGGGGGGCAGTTACTACTTACATGGGGATGTGGGAAGGGATGGGGGGCAGTTACTACTTACATGTGGATGTGGGAAAGGATGGTGGGCAGTTACTACTTACATGGGGATGTGGGAAGGGATGGGGGGCAGTTACTACTTACATGGGGATGTGGGAAGGGATGGGGGGCAGTTACTACTTACATGTGGATGTGGGAAAGGATGGGGGGCAGTTACTACTTACATAGGGATGTGGGAAGGGATGGGGGCAGTTACTACTTACATGGGGATGTGGAAAGGAGTGGGGGCCATTACTACTTACATGGGGATGGGGGGCAGTTACTACTTACATGAGGATGTGGGAAGGGATAGGGGGCAGTTACTACTCACATGGGGGATGTGGGAAGGAGTGGGGGACAGTTGCTACTTACATGGGGATGTGGGAAGGAGTGGGGGGACATTTACTACTTACATGGGGATGTGGGAAGGGATGGGGGCAGTTACTACTTACATGGGGATGTGGGAAGGGATGGGGGGCAGTTACTACTTACATGGGGATGTGGGAAGGGGTCGGGGGACAGTTACTACTTATTTGGGATGTGGGAAGGAGTGGGGGGACAGTTACTACTTACATGGGGATGTGGGAAGAGATGGGGGCAGTTACTATTTACATAGGGAAGGGGGGGTGGGGCAGTTACCACTTATAGCCACCAGCCATCTCACTGTTGCACATGAGGAGACTGGTGGGCGGGGCCTCTGCTGGGAGCAGAAGAACAGGTTGAAGAGGATCGCAGCAAACAGGAGTGAGTGGGGATTGGGCTCTGTTCTAGCCCCACTTGCTAGAAGAGGAGTCCATATACACAGCATCCAGCTAGTTCCTGCTCTCTGCCCTTCTCCTTCACACCACTACTGATGGGATCACAGGTCAGCCCAGCTGGGTCAGCGCTGTGGAGGAGGGCAGAGAGCAGGAACTAAGAAGCCTGCCCTGCCGCCTGTGGAGCATGGAGGCAGGAACAGCACAGCCACAGACAGGGAACTAAATAGGCAGTTCAGGGCAGGGGCGCCCGCCCCGCTCCTCAGAGCAGCGGACATACTAGGCTCGCGGCACACCTGTACATAATGAACGCAGCCGCCGCAGTATGTGGACGCTCGGGTCGGCGTTGGGCCCCCCAGCGATGCTGAGCTGCCGACCCGACAGCCCCGATGTTAATCCGCCATTGCTATCAGTTGTCTCTGTCTCCTATGGAAGCAGAGACAGCTGAAGACGGGACATACCTCTACCGCCCGGGACAGCGGGACAGCCATTGAAATCCGGGACTGTCCCGCTGGATCCGGGACGGTTGGGAGGTATGTATGAAGATGGGACCAACACAGATGCCTCCAGCTGCCAAGCGCACATGTAAAAGGTCAGCCAGTTTCATAGGTACAAATCTGCTGACAGATACCCTTTAATGTGAATGAAATTTCACAAGCCTAGGACTACTGCTGTCACAGGAAGCAACATGGATTTTATTCCACCAGATAAAAATGATGCTACATTTCTTACCTCACTTACTCCAACTCCAAAAGTGTATATGGGGGACATCTAGACTGATGTAACTGATGTTCTTTTTTAACTGGCAGACAAAACATTGACTCACAGCTATCTTTATCACGAGCCAAACCATAACTTGCGAGCAGTTTCACATTGTGACTTTCTATGCACCCATGGTGAGGTGCAAGCACAGGCCAAAGATGCCATACCAAACATAGAAATGATAGCTTGTGTGTTCCATCTCTCAGACGGCTCTTCAAGTTTATTTGTTTTTTTGTGATTCTGACATTTGAAACGAAGTTTACAGTGGCATGCAAAAGTTTGGGCACACCTGGTCAAAATTTCTGTTACTGGGAACAGTTAAGCAAGTTGAAGATGAAATGATCTCCAAAAGGCATAAAATTAATGAAGACACATTCCCTTTTTATTTTAAGCAAAAACAATTTTTTATTTTGAGGTTTGACATTTTCAAAATAACAAAAAAGGAAAAAGGCCTGAAGCAAACTTTGGGCACCCTGCATGGTTAGTACCTTTGGCAATTATCACAGCTTGTAAAGCTTTTTGCCGCCAGCCAAGAGTGCTCCAATTCTTGTTTGAGGGATATTCATCTATTCTTCCTTGTGAAAGCCTTCCAGTTCTGTGAGATACATGAGCGTCTTGTATGCACTGATCTTTTGAGGTCTATCTACAGATTTTCAGTGATGTTCAGATCAGTTGACTGTGAGTGTCATGGTAAAATCTTCAGTTTGCACTTGTTGAGGTAGTCTATAGTAGATTTTGAGGTGTGTTTAGGATCATTATCCATTTGTAGAAACCATTCTCTTTTCAACTTCAGCTTTTTACAGTTGGTGTTATGTTTGCTTCCAGAATCTGCTGGAATTTTAATGAATCCAGTCTTCCTTCTACCAGTGAAATGTTCTCCATGCCACTGGCTGTAACACAACCCCAAAGCTTGATTGATCCACCCCATGCTTAATGGCTGTATTCTTTTCATGAAATATTGTGCCTTTTTTCTCCAAACATACCTTTGCTCATTGTGGCCAAAGAGTTCTATTTTAACCTCATGGTCCCCAGGGCTTATTTCCAAAATGCATCAGGCTTGTTTAGATGTTCTTTTGCAAACGTCTGATGCTGAATTTTGTGATGAGGATTCAGGACAGGCTTTCTTTTGATGACTGCTTCATGAAGGCCATATTTGTGCAGGTGTCGCTGAACAGTAGAACAATATATCATATTTTTTGCCCCATAAGACACATTTCCCCCCCCTGCGTCTTATGGGACGAATGCTAATGAGCGCTTCCATTATGGAAGCGCTCATTAGCACCGGAGGACCAGGAAGCAGTGAAGGCTCTGAACTCACCGCTTCCTGGTCCTCGGCTGTTGGCTGTGCTGTGCCGCGCACAGCGTAAGGGCGCTCTGTGTCCTCACGATGTGTGCGCCAGTTCACAGCACAGCCGGTGGCAGGAGAAAGCAGAGCACGGGCAGAGAGGAGCAGCGGCATCCAGGAGCAGGAGAGGTAAGTGCTTTATTTATTTTATTTAATATGAGGTACTGAAGGCTGACCTGAGGCTGGGGGGCTGACCTGAGGCAAAGGGGGCTGTTGGGGGCTGACCTGAAGCAAGGGGGATGATCAGAGGCAAAGGGGGCTCCTGGGGGTTAATTTGAGAGGCAATAGGGGCTACTAGGGGCTGTTATGAGGCAGCGGGGCTGCTGGGGGCTAATATGAGGCAATTGGGGCTGCTGGGGGCTAATATGAGGCAGTGGGGGCTGTTGGGGGCTAATATGAGAGGCAATGGGGGCTGATATTAGGCAATGGGGACTGATGAGAGGCATATGGGGGCTGATGAGAGGCTTGGGGCTCTTATCTGACGTCTGACAGCAGCTGTCTCTGATGTTTTTCTTGGTCTTTCAGACCTTCTCTTGAACTTCAATGGTTCTGTTAACTTTCTTAATTACATTTTGAATTGAGGAAATGGCAACCTTAAAACACTTTGCTATCTTCTTATATAGTCGTCTCCTGCTTTGTTGTCCTAAGCCGTTTTCATTTTCAGACTGTTAGGCAGCTGCTTAGAAGCACCAATGGCTGCTGTTTTTTTGGGACAAGGTTAGAGGAATTTGGGTATTTATAAAGCTTTGAAATCTGCATCACCAGGCTTTCCTAATGATGATTGTGAACAAGCCTTAACCCTAACAGGCTATTTAAGGTCTGAGACCTCGGTCAAAGTTATCTGAGTGCTCAAATCTCCTTGAGTTCCCATACTTTTGCAAGGTACTCCTTTCCTTTTTTCCCTCTAAAATTGTATAAAACCAAAATAATACTCTGATATTGCTTAAGATTAGGCTTGATCGAATTGAGCTTCGGATCATAGATCCGAATTCGATTTGTTCAAAAACTTAGTTTTTAATGCTGTTTCTGTACAGCATCAAAATGTATTTGACCAGTGTAGGCAAAATTTGCATCACCCAAAGTCTGTGAAAAATTTTTAAAATAAGAATCTGAAGTGGGTTTTTTGCGGGACAAGTTGTACTTTCCAACGCCATCATTTAATATTGCATATGGTGTAGTGGGAAGCGGGAAAAAAATTCCAAATCATTCCAAATTGCAATTCCGCCACAGTTTTACGCATTTTTTAATTACGGCGTTCGATGTGCGTTAGAACCGACCAGTTACTTTCCTTCTACTGGTCAGTACGAATCCGGAGATACCTAATATGTATAGTTTTTCTTGCATTTTTTTTCCATTTCATTTTTTCTTGACATAGTAACATAGTAACATAGTTTATAAGGCCGAAAAAAGACATCTGTCCATCCAGTTCGGCCTGTTTTCCTACAAGTTGATCCAGAGGAAGGCAAAAAAACCCTGTGAGGTAGAAGCCAGTTTTCCCCACTTTAGGGAAAAAAATTCCTTCCCGACTCCAATCAGGCAATCAGAATTACTCCCTGGATCAACGACCCCTCTCTAGTAACTATAACCTGTAATATTATTACCCTCCAAAAATACATCCAGGCCCCTCTTGAACTCTTTTAGTGAACTTACCATCACCACCTCCTCAGGCAGAGAGTTCCATAGTCTCACTGCTCTTACCGTAAAGAATCCTCTTCTATGTTTGTGTACAAGCCTTCTTTCCTCCAGACGCAGAGGATGGCCCCTCGTCACGGTCACAGTCCTGGGGATAAATAGATCGTGGGAGAGATCTCTGTACTGACCTCTGATATATTTATACATAGTTATTAGATCTCCCCTCAGTCGTCTTTTTTCTAAAGTGAATAAGCCTAATTTTGATAATCTTTCTGGGTACTGTAGTCCACCCATTCCAGTTATTACTTTAGTTGCCCTCCTCTGAACCCTCTCCAGCTCTGCTATGTCTGCCTTGTTCACAGGGGCCCAGAACTGTACACAGTACTCCATGTGTGGTCTGACTAGTGATTTGTAAAGTGGCAGGACTATGTTCTCATCATGGGCATCTATGCCTCTTTTGATGCAGCCCATTATCTTACTGGCCTTGGCAGCAGCTGTCTGACACTGGTTTCTGCAGCTTAGATTTCTATTCACTAAAATTCCTAGGTCCTTTTCTATGTCAGAGTTACCCAATATTTTACCATTTAGTATGTACTGGTGACTTGCATTATTCCTTCCCATATACATAACTTTACATTTGTCAGTGTTAAACCTCATCTGCCACTTCTCTGCCCAAGCCTCCAGTCTATCCAGATCCATCTGTAGCAGTGTACTGTCCTCTTCTGTGTTAATTACTTTACACAGTTTAGTGTCATCTGCAAAAATTGATATTTTACTATGCAAGCCTTCTACAAGATCATTAATAAATATATTGAAGAGAATAGGGCCCAATACTGACCCCTGTGGTACCCCACTAGTGACAGTGACCCAATCTGAGTATGTACCATTAATAACCACCCTCTGTTTTCTATCACTGAGCCAGTTACTTACCCACATACAGACATTTTCTCCCAGGCCAAGCATTCTCATCTTATATACTAACCTTTTATGTGGTACAGTGTCAAATGCTTTGGAGAAGTCCAGATATACGACATCCATTGATTCGCTGCAGTCTAGTCTAGAACTTACCTCCTCATAGAAACTGATTAAATTGGTTTGACATGACCGATCCCTCATGAAGCCAAGCTGATATGGAGTAATTTGCTTATTTTCATTGAGGTACTCCAAGATAGCATCTCTTAGAAAACCCTCAAACAGTTTACCCACGACAGATGTTAAACTTACCGGCCTATAGTTCCCGGGCTCTGTTTTTGGACCCTTTTTGAATATTGGCACCACATTTGCTATGTGCCAATCCTGTGGAACACTCCCTGTCAGTATAGAGTCCTTAAATATCAGAAATAAGGGTCTGGCGATGACATGACTTAATTCTCTTAGGATACGGGGGTGTATGCCATCCGGTCCTGGCGATTTGTCTATTTTAATCTTTTTAAGACGCAGCTCTACTTCTTCCTGGGTCAGACAGGGCACTTTTAATGGGGAATTTACTTTTATATTCTGCATTTCATCTGACAGTTTATTTTCCTCAGTGAATACAGTGGAGAAAAAGATATTTAGTAGCTTTGCTTTCTCCTCATCGCTCTCTGCAACTCCCCCTCATTACTCTGTAAGGGGCCGACACCTTCAGGTTTATACTTTTTACCATTTATATAATTAAAGAACATTTTAGGGTTAGTTTTACTCTCTTTGGCGATTAATCTCTCGGTCTCTAGTTTGGCTGTTTTTATTTGTCTTTTACATATTCTATTTTTTTCCTTGTAGTTTTTCAATGCTTCCTCGCTCCCCTCCTGTTTTAGTGATTTAAATGCTTTCTGTTTGTCATTTATTGCTTTCTTTACAGTTCTGTTTATCCACATTGTTTTTTCTTGTTCCTTAACCTTTTATTCCCATAAGGTATGTACCTCTCACAATTAGATTAGACCCTTATAACTTTTTGGTATTTTTGTGTACAGAGCTGTATGGGGGCTCATTTTTTGTATGACTTTTTGATAGCTTTTTATTTAATTAAAAAAAAAGGCGACAAAAAATGTTGAATCGGCCATTTTGACGTTTTTTTCCGTTTTGCTTTTTTCTGTATGGGAAATATTTATTTTTATAGTATGGTTTTGGTATGGTATGGTTTTATAGTATACCGCGGCACCCGAGGGGTTAAATGTCCGCGATCAGCATTACTGCTGGTCGCGGATGTTAGCCACAGGTGCCTGCTAGTAGGATATGCAGGTCACCCACGGCCATCACGCCCGCTCCGTGCAAGAGCGGGCGCCATCTTTAAACACGCGCCCAGCCCCGTACTAGTACGGCGCTGGGTGCAAAGGGGTTAATGCTGTACGGAAACAGCATTAAAAACGAAATATTTGAACGAATCAACTTTGGATCTATGATCCGAAGCTCAATTTGCTCATCCCTTCTTAAGATGTTGAAAGTGTGTTTCATCTTTCACTTTATGCCTTTTGGATATCATTTCATCTTCAACTTGCTTAACAGTAACAGTAATTTTGACCAGGAGTTCCACTGTATGTAGCATGCTCTTCATGCATGTTACCACCGACCAGAAGCATGGATTTCTTTTCTCATCTTTATGGGCAATTTGTCTTAGGATAAAAAAACCACATACCTACACATACTGTGGAAACTAAATTTATAGAGGAGGAAAGGAACATTCACTTTGTTAAAAGTAGCATAGAAAAACTTTTAAACAGAAAGGATTTCTTGTTAAAATGGAAAAACAAAGATTTATTAGGAATATATAATTCAATGGAGCTATATAAACTTGGATTGCCTTACTTAACTGAATCAAAATAATTCCTGGAAAAAAAAATCCATTAGGATTGTGAAAATATTATATTATAAAGATAATTCAACCACTAATGGTATTCTGTAATGTATGCCAAGCCCAAGTATACAACATTTCTGTAAACATAGACATTTTTCCATCTCCGTGGCTGATCCTGGGATTTTAATTAACAGAAGGATCAGTGAAGGAGTCCTTTGTTCCAGACATCTATATTAATTAAAATTTCTACCAGGTTTTGGCCCTAAGTAACCTGTCATCTGCTATTTTGTTGCAATGCCAGTGTTAGTCAAATGAACACAAATGACCTGTTGCTAGACTTTTTCACTGTTATGTCTGTAGCTCTTCGCCCTTTATTATTTTAACGTCTACGAGAACATATCTAAGGACTGTGTCTTAAAATCAACCTGAAAAGCTCATAGAACATTGTGAAAATATTACTAGTACATTTTCTGAAGAGTACTGAATAATGCCAAGCACTTAAACAGAGTTATTGTTAGCCCCTAGATAGCTAGTAATAGATAAAGACAGTTGACTTGGTTACAGTGAAATATTAACCAAAATGGTACATGTATATATATATATATATATATATATATATATATATATATATATATATATAATTTTATAAAGATTATCTGAAATGGCTAAGAAATGTTATTGAACCATGGGAGTGCAGGAGTCAGAGAGTGGGTGGATGAGGGTTATCTCTTGGAGAAGAGAAAGTATGAGATGTGACATTTAAACCTAGGTTTGGCAACTTCACAGAATGGGCAAACAATTTATTCAAATGTAGGAGTCTTTTGGGGGGCACTGCACTGTTATGTCCACCATTTTATTTTATTATTTATTTTTCTTGTTTTGTCTCTTTTTTAATCTTGTAAGGATTGCACTTTTTTCATTAAAGCTTAAAACATTAAAGTTTAGTTCTTGTATGCTCTAAACATCCATAGCCTTTTATAAAGTGTTTAACCCTTTGTCAGCTGGACAGCAGAGTATGTGTTAGATTACCTATTAGGCTCCCAGAATTCGATAGTGGTGGCAGTGTGTGTTTGGTGTGTGATGACTGTGTTGGGGGTATAATTTATGCTCACTTTGTAGCCTGAGTTGAAGGGTGCAAGATTGAGTGTGTGGAGATAGACTAACACATTGCAGTCACACTCGCATCTACTGCTGGGGCAGTGAATATGAGACAGAAGGCAATATTCAAAATGGCACCAAACTTCGATTTGGGTCACTTTAAAGATTAAGTTGTATATTTATCTGTTCTCAAAAAAATAGTAGATTTTAAGAAGAAATATTATTTGTAGTACTACTGTTATGGGTAGAATATCAACCCTCCAAGATCTTCCAGTGCCTGTAGGGAAGGTCTTTGGCTTTACCTGCTGGTTAGCATAGTTTAGTGGTTTTATCCTTATTTTACTGATATGCATTCCGCTTCCTAATGATAACAAAAGGGTTAGTCAATGTAATTATTTCGCAAAGCATCTTCCAATATGAAAGTACCATTTAGAAGACAATCTCTACTGGTTTTAAAGTATTGATGTGACACTGCAAGCCTTGGTGTACCTTAGGTACCCTTTCTGCATGGTAGGTATACAGGATATCTAATATGGATTTGTGGATCCATTTCATTATATTTGAGCATGTCTTGGTCTCTCAGCTCCAAACTGTACCACAATACAGTAGTGTGTGACTGGCTGCTTGTATAACTCAACTGCCAAGATGAACCATGCCTCTTTTTCCTCCCCTGAGACTCCTTGGCTAAACCTTGGTTTTCATGGAAACCCACTTTACTAAAAGCTTTTTTGGTACATTGTTATTTTTAGAATTGCCCTCCTTTACATGCAAGAGTAATCTGATAATAACTTGCGGTCTATAGGAGATTACTCATTCGTGACAGTTTGCATTCTCTCATTGCACAGCAGACATTGCACAGCAGACACAGGGTGATGTAAAACCCATCCAAAGATTATGACAGTCTGTGTCTGCAAGGCCTTGAAAGGCTACAATATTCTGCAAACATTGGGTTATGTGATCTCTTGATGGATCCTGCAGGCAATCCCAGGAAAAGTTTCTGTATAACTGCAGGTTATTATTGGACCCTTTCTAAAACTGCCATTATAAAAGAGGATTAGCTATTTATAGCAGTATGATATTTCAGGTTGTATGAAACTGACATTCGACTTAAAGCGGTTGGATCATGTCACACATTGATACTATATTGCTAGGACATGCCATCCACCTCTGGGACCCACTCCTCTCTCCTTGAAGTGAAAGAGAGCACACTGCACATGCCTACCATGTTCTCCATTCATCACCATAAAAGTTTTGAAAATAGCTGAGCGAGTACACTTGACTATTTTCGGGAGTCCCATAGAGGTGAATGGCGAGTGCACCGTGGAAGCTTGGCCACTGCTCCATTCACCGTTATGGGACTGTCAGAAATATCTAAGTCTGCTTTTGGCTAGTTTTTGAACTACCATATCAGTGAGCAGAGGGTGGGCACACATGCTTAGCTGCTGTCGGATCACGTTAGGGGCCTCCATTCTGGAGACAGATGCAGGTCCCGTCTCTAGGACTTGCTTCTACAGTGTCCGACATTGATGGCATGTCCTATTGATATGCCATGAATGTTTGAGATGAGCCAACCCCTTGAAATGGTCACCAAATGCTAAAATGTTTATCAAGCTGGAGTTCAATGAAACTCATTATATGTAACAATTTAGAATAACAATTTGTTATTTAGGCTAAGTTCACACTGAATTTGGGGTTTATGTTCATCAGGAAAACAGTTCCATTGAACATGTGTCCAGATACATGCAACTGTATGTTCATATAAATACCCACAATAAATTAGGGTCAAACAACATATCACATTCCCGGACTGGACCCTCAGCACAAAACTCCAATAAAATGATCGGGAAAAATATAATAAACAATTTAATCTTTATTAGTACATATGTAAAAGGATCACATAATTAAAATAGATCAGTGATGGAAGGAAAGCATATCAGACACGTAGCCACACAGGAGATATAGGTTGGCAGTAGCATTCATTAATCTAAATAACATAATTTAATAGTATTCAATAAAACATATAGAATTACAAGATTATACAGGATGTATCCATAAATACCTTTTTAAAAATTAAAGTGCATGTGCATAAAGTTGTAATCTATAAATGCCCAATGTACAATCAATGTGAAGTAATCATACCAACCACGATACCCTGTGCCCCGATGCGCGTTTCGCACCAAGCTTAATCAGGGGGTGAATAAGCCAGGTCAAACTATTCCTATATATACCCAATCTAATTAAAATATAGAGTCCCCTCGTATGCCTGAGTGTCACATTGAGGCGCAATTTAGTATATAGGAAGATGATAAACCGCCATATAAAATACAAGTGTAATTGCAAAAGTATTACCATTGCCCTCTACAGATGCAGGCCAGGACTTATTTAGAGTCATTTTCTTGTTACTAAGTAGTGCGTTCCACTGTATCACCGGAAGTAACATACCGGATACGACGTCACTGCGTTTCACTTTGGAATGCACAGCGCAAATCTCCCAGTCAGATGGTCTCTCAGTGCAAATCATAGAATATAATATAATACAATCATGTCACTCTATGATGGGGCATAAGTATATAGTATAGAAAGATTCTCCACACACTTATTTTTCAAAAATCATGTAAAACTCTATTAACCTAACTAGTGTAAATAATTAGACAATTAATCACAAGTTATATAAATCTCTTAACCCCTTCATGACATAGCCATTTTTCACCTTAAGGACCAGGCCAAATTTTGGAAATCTGACATGTGTCACTTTATGTGGTCCATTTTTTCCTGTAACACATCAAGGGTTAATAGCCAAACAAAACTCAAAAACTATTATCCTGATTCTGCGATTTACAGAAACACCCCACATGTGATTGTAAACTACTGTATGGGCGCACAGCAGGGCGCAGAAGGAAAGGTGCCGCCAAATGGTTTTTGGAGGGCAAATTTTGCTGGACTGGTTTTCAGACTCCATGTCCCATTTGAGGCCCCCCTGATGCACCCCTACAGTAGAAACAACCAAAAAGTGCCCATATTTTGGAAACTAAGGGATAAGGTGACAGTGTTATTGATATTATTTTGGGTTACATATGATTTTTGATCGCTTTATATTACACTTTTTGTTAGGCAAGGTAACCAAAAATGGCTGTTCTGGCTCAGTTTTTATTTTTATTTTTTTTACTGTGTTCACCTGAGGGGTTAACTCTTGTGATATTTTTGTAGAGCAGGTTGTTACGGACGTGGCGATACCTAACATGTATAGTTTTTTTTATTTATTTAAGTTTTACACGATAATATCATTTTTTAAACAAAAAAATCATGTTTTAGTCTCTCCATAGTGTGAGAGCTGTAGTTTTTTTATTTTTTGGGCAATTGTCTCAGGTAGGGGCTCATTTTTTGCGGGAAGAGGTAACGGTTAGATTGGTACTATTTTAAGGGGCATACGCCTTTTTGATCGCTTGCTATTTAAAATTTTTGTGACGTAAAGTGACAAAAATTGCTTTTTTTACCCTGTTTTTATTTTATTTTTTTTACTGTGTTCACCTGAGGGATTAACTCATGTGATATTTTTGTAGAGCAGATTGTTACGGATGTGGTGATACCTAACATGTATAGTTTTTTTTTATTTATTTAAGTTTTACACGATAATATCATTTTTTAAACAAAAAAATCATGTTTTAGTCTCTCCATAGTGTGAGAGCTGTAGTTTTTTTATTTTTTGGGCAATTGTCTCAGGTAGGGGCTCATTTTTTGCGGGAAGAGGTAACAGTTAGATTGGTACTATTTTAAGGGGCATACGCCTTTTTGATCGCGTGGTATTGCACTTTTTGTGATGTAAAGTGACAAAAAATGGCTTTTTTGACACTGTTTTTATTTTATTTTTTTTACGGTGTTCACCTGAGGGGTCAGGGCATGTGATATTTTTGTAGAGCAGGTTGTTACGAACGTGGCGATACCTAACATGATTGGGGTATTTTTTTTTCTTTTTTTACTAATTTTAAATTTGAGTTTTGGGGGGAAAAATAGGATTTTTTTAAAACTTTTTTTTAACTTTTTTTTTAACTTTTTTTTTTTTTTACACTTTTTTAGACTCAGACCCACTTGGTTCTTGAAGAACCAGTGGGTCTGATTGTTCTATAATACACTACAGTACACTGTATAGTGTACTGCAGTGTATTTTCATTCTTGCTAAGCCTTGTCAGGCTCCTGCCTTTAGCAGGAGCCTGAACAGGCTTGCTTACACCATGGCAACCGAGACGCTCCTGAAAGCGTCTGGTTGCCATGGTAACCATCGGGACGCTGCCAGAGCAGAACAGCGTCCCGATGGAAGGGGGAGGGAGCTTCCTCCCCCTCTTCAGCCCACACCATCGGCGCTGCCAGCGCACCGCAGCGCGATGGGAGAGGGAGGGAGCTCCCTCCCTGTTAACCCTTTCCATGCCGCGGTCCCTACGGACCGTGGCATGGAAGGGGTTAAACTGCTGACATCGGCGCCAGCACCGATGTCAGCAGTTTGAAGCAGAGTATCAGCTGTATGCTGATACTCTGCTTCACCCGCTCCGCTCGGCCATCCTGAACATCAATGCGGCGGCGATGCCGCCGCCATATCATCCGCCCGCCCCGCCGCCCGCCGCACATTACACCCCCCCCACCCCCACCCCTGGAAAAAATAGCGATCTGGGGTGGGGGGGGTGTATATAGTATAGATAATATTTATTTATTTATTTTAATTTCATTTTAATATTGCATCGCTGTGATTGGCTAGTCTGTATAGACTAGCCAATCACAGCGATCGCTAGCCCGGGACCGCCCCCATTGGTCTCGGGCTGGTAAGCTGAGACCCCTGGCTGTAAGTAACAGCCGGGGTCTCAGCGCTGTCACCATGTCAGCAGACATGGTGACAGTTTAATGTAATGACGAGTATACTCGTCATGGAGCGTTAAATAGCAGTGCTCCATGACGAGTATACTCGTCATATAGCGTGAAGGGGTTAATATTATAAAAATGAGTTTCTGTCTGTCTGTCTGTTCTCTATGCGCGACCAAACTACTGGACCGATTTTCACCAAATTCGGCACACAGGTACATCAGGTGTCCAGGAAGGTTTTAGACAAGGTCTCATCTCTCAAGGATATACCGTTCCTGAGATATTCCCAAAATATTCCCAAATATTAAAACAACTGGGAACTTTGGTTTTAAACTCCAACTGCCATTCTCTGCAAAGGCACACACAGGGAGGGCAGGTTTCCATAACAACCAGGTAATTATCAGCAGCTGAGGAGCTCATCCATTTGTATTTACTGACACTGTTAAAGGTATTCCGGTTACCATAATTATAACTTATGTTTTTTTTTATTACTACAGTTCAGTAGTAATAAAATATGTTTTCCTCCACTGCTGCCCATTGCGTGGCCTCATAAATAAGCATGGTATCAACCTTTAATTCAGCCCACCCTAAAAGAAGTACTTAAAAGCCTCGCCCCAGGTCTCACTAAGCCACACCCCCGACTCCGTCAGGCCACACCACCTTTCAATCCGCAGCCAACAGAGATTGAAAAAATAAAGGTAAAAATCAACTTCTGTCAGCTGCAGGGATGGGTGGGAGGTTGACTTTCTTTCTCCAACACACACAAACATTAAATAAAATAGATTAAATCCACCCATGTGAAGCGTCTTGCTAATCCACGCCCCCAACTCTGTCAGGTCATGCCCCCTCCCACTCCGCAGCCAATGGGGATTGAAAAAATGAAGGGAAAAATAAACTTCTGTTTGCTGCAGGGGTGGGAGGGTGAATTTCTCTCTGCAACGACACACAAAATTTTAGATGAAATAGACTAATTTCAGACTAAAACCTTTCGAAGCATCTTGCTAAGCCACGCCCCCAACTCTGTCAGGTCACTCCCCCTCCCACTCCGCAGGCAACGGGGATTGAAAAAAATCAGCTGCAGGGGTGGGAGGGTGAATTTCTCTCTGCAACGACACACAAAAATTGTAGATGAAATAGACTAATTTTCGACTACGACTGTTCAGTACTAATAAAAGATGTTTTTTTCCACTGCTACCCATTGTGGGTCCTCATAAATTACCATGTCATCGACCTGTAATTCACGCCACCCTCAAAAGAAGGACTTAAAACCCCCGCCCCAGATCTCGCGAAACCACGCCCCAACTCTGTCAGGCCACGCCCCCTCCCACTCCGCAGCCAACGGGGATTGAAAAAATGAAGGTAAAAATCAACTTCTGTCAGCTGCAGGGGTGGGAGGGAGGTTGGATTTCTTTCTGCAACTACAGAAACATTAAATTAAATAGATTAAATATACCCGTGCAAAGCAATGTTTTCTTCCACTGTTACCCATGGCCTGTCCTCATAAATTACCATGGCATCGACCTGTAATTCTGGCCACCATCAAAAGAAGGACTTAAAACCCCGCCCCAGGTCTTGCTACGTCACGCCCCCGACTCGGTCAGGCCACGACCCCTCCCACTCCGCAGACAATGGAGATTGAACAATTGAAGGTAAAAATCAACATCTGTCAGCTGCAGGGATGGAGGGAGGATGACTTTCTCTCTGCAATGACACAATTGATTAAATATACCCACGCAAAGCAATGTTTTCTTCCACTGCTACCCATTTTGTTTCCTCAAATTACCATGGCATTAACCTATAATTCAGGCCACTCTGAAAAGAAGGACTTAAACCCCCCCCCCATGTCCCATTAAACCACGCCCCCTCCCACTCCACAGCCAATGGGGATTGAAAAAATGAAGGTAAAAATCAATTTCTGTCAGCTGCATTGACTTTCTCTCTGCAACGACACACAGAAACATTAAATGAAATAAATGAAATATACCCAGGCGAAGCTGGGTCTTTCTGCTAGTAAGTAATAAAACATAAGTGCATAATCAATAATCATGTCCAAAAATAGAATTAATAATAAGTGTAGTGTAACCCAAGGTGCCACAGTGCAACACGCATGTCAGTGAAGTGCCAGGCAAACAAAAAAGTGCAAAAGAGAATATGAAAGGATGACAAATAAATATGATAAAAAAACAATTCATCCAAAGTGTTTAAATTATTCGCGAATAGAGAATCAATCCAATCACCATGATCAATTATTGAAAAAGATAACAAGCAGTAATATAAATGCCAACCATCAATCAATAAATTATTAAAAATAGTAATAAAAAATAGTAAAAAATAGTAATAAAAAATATAGTAATAAAATAAAAAAATAATAAAAAATAGTTATAAAATAGTAATAAATCATTAATAAATAGTAATAAAAAAGTTTTATATGTTCATATAGCTGAATGTCTTCCACAGACACCTATTAAACTGTATTCTGTGCAGTGCTTAGTTTTCATTTTATACAGCTTCATTGAAGTCATGTAGTTGCAACGTTACACAGTTATGAGGGGTGTTCAATATGTTATCTACCTGAATATGTATGAAATATATATGAGAAAATTGAACTACTTTTCATTTTAATCCTCCTTGACTTCAACACACTTATTCCACTTCTTCTCCAGTGGTTGGATGCCCTCAGAATAGGAGACTTCTTGCTGCTGCAGGAATCCCGTTACCGCTTCTTTGACTGCATTATCATGAGGTAATTGTTGCCCATGCAGAAATTTCTTCTGGATCAGAAAGAGAAAGTAATCAGCCAGGTCTGGACTGTAGGGTGGATGGTTAAGCTTCATGAAGTCGCATTCCCTGACAGCAGCTTGTAATTTGCGAAGCTTGTGAGCTGGCGTATTGTCGTGAAGCAGTAATACACCTGCCGACAACTTCCCACAGCGTTTCTGTTTGATTGCCTCACGTAACGCCTTCAATGCAATTAAAAAGCATAGGTGTCTGCAGTAATTGTTGTCTTCTGTGGCATGAATTCTAGTAATAAAACACCTTCTGTATCCCAAAAAACTGTTGCTATGATCTTTCCAGCTGTCTGCGGCACATTAACCCCTTCGCGCCCAGCGCCGTACATGTACGGCGCTGGGGCGATGCGGGCACATGGCGCCCGCTCGAGGGTGCTCTGAGTCTATAAAACCCAGAATTGCTCATAAAGAAAAAAAAAAAGCCACAATATATAAGCCCATATTTGAGCTTTCTAATAGTAAAAAAAAAAATAAAAAAAATGTTAAAAAATATATAAAAAATAAAAAAGATGTAAAAGTTCAAATCACCCCCCTTTCCGTATAAGTAAAAAATAAATACCTAAATAACAATAAATATAGACATCATGGGTATCATCGTGACCGAAAACGCCCGTACTTTTAAAATATAAAAAAAAAATTCCAATACGGCGAATTGTGTGGCGGAAAAAAGCGTCCAAATGGCGATTTGCCGTTTTTTGTCGCTTTTTTTTTCAAAAAAAATTAAATAAAAAGTGATCAAAAAGTCATACACACCCCAGAATGGTATCAATAAAAACTTCAGATCGTCCCGCAAAAAATGAGCCCCCATACAGCTCTGTACACATAAATACCAAAAAGTTATAGGGGTCAAGATTTGACAAGGAAAAAAAAAAAAAAAAGGGCAACTTTCTAATTATTTTATCACTATGAAAACGCAGTAAAAAACTATACATATTAGGTATTGCCGGATTCGTACTGACCAGTAGAATGAAAGTAATGGATCAGTTTTAATGCACATCGAACGCTGTAAATAAGAAACCCGTAGAACTGTAGCGGAATAGCGTTTTCTTTGCAATTTCACCCGGTTTGGAATTTTTTTCCCGCTTCCCACTACACCGTATGCAATATTAAATGGTGGCGTTGGAAAGTACAACTTGTCCCGCAAAAAACAAGCCCTCATACAGCTATGTGAACAGAAAAATAAAAGAGTTATGGCTGTTTGAAGGCAGGGAGCGCAAAACGAAAATGCAGAACCGAAAAAAGCTCCGGGCGCGAAGGGGTTAAATTTCTTTGGAGTTGGTGACTAGAGATGAGCGAACATGCTTGTCCGAGCTTGGTGCTCGTTCGAGCATTAGGGTATTCGCATATGCTCGCTACTCGGACGAGCATATCGCGATCCTCGAGGAAATGGCAACTTCCTCTTCCTGCATGTTAGCCTTTTTTCAGCCAATCAACATGCAGGAGAGTCTTTGGTACCTCCTAGCATCACGTGAGGCCCCTACAAGTCGATAGCAGGGATTGGCTGGCCAGATCAGATGACCTGGGAATATAAGAATCTGGTCCCGCGCTGCTCTCGTCATACGCCGTCCGCATGAGATTAGGCATAGAGCTGCTGTCTGTCAGGGAGAGTGTTAGGGCCTGAATTTAGTTGTTGGTTAGGCAGGAATCACCCACAAAGAACCCAACAGCCCTTCTAAGGGCTATAAGCATGTTTTTTTTTTGCGGTCTCCTCCTGGCTGCTGGATGGGACTTGTAGTGCAGCAACCACCATCTTGGCTGCACACTGTTAGGGCGTGAAATTAGAATCTGGTTAGTCAGGAATCATCCACAAAGAAACCAATGCTCCTTGTAAAGGCTACAACGACATTTTTTTTTGTCCTCCTCTCGGCTGCTGGCTGGGACTTGTAGTGCAGCTACCGTCATCTTGGCTGCACACTGTGCACTGGTGGTAGAAAGGGGACAGCACATGGTCCACACAGACCCCAAAGAAATTGCCCTGAGTCCTCTCAGTACTCATTTTTGCTGCTGCTGTACCTTGGCTTGCTGGGATCTGTAGTGCAGTCTAGGGAATACGTTTTGTCACTCAGTTATATAAACTACAGTCCAGTGAACAATTGTGAGGTGTGCTGTACAGCAGCGTCAGTCTATAAAATAAGTTTTTTTCACTCAATTATATAAACTACAGTCCAGTGAACAATTGTGAGGTGTGCGATACACTTGCCGCAGTCTAGAGAATAATTTTTTTCACTCAATTATATAAACTACAGTCCAGTGAACAATTGTGAGGTGTGAGATACACTTGCCGCAGTCTATAAAATAAGTTTGCGGCAAGTGTATCGCAGTGAACAATTGTGAGGTGTGCGATACACTTGCCGCAGTCTAGAGAATAATTTTTTTCACTCAATTATATAAACTACAGTCCAGTGAACAATTGTGAGGTGTGCGATACACTTGCCGCAGTCTATAAAATACGTTTTTTTCACTCAATTATATAAACTACAGTCCAGTGAACAATTGTGAGGTTTGTGATACACTAGCCGCAGTCTAGAGAATAATTTTTTTCACTCAATTATATAAACTACAGTCCAGTGAACAATTGTGAGGTGTGCGATACACTTGCCGCAGTCTAGAGAATAATTTTTTTCACTCAATTATATAAACTACAGTCCAGTGAACAATTGTGAGGTGTGCGATACACTTGCCGCAGTCTAGAGAATAATTCTTTTCACTCAATTATATAAACTACAGTCCAGTGAACAATTGTGAGGTGTGCGATACACTAGCCACAGTCTAGAGAATAATTTTTTTCACTCAATTATATAAACTACAGTCCAGTGAACAATTGTGAGGTGTGCGATACACTTGCTGCAGTCTAGAGAATAATTTTTTTTCACTCAATTATATAAACTACAGTCCAGTGAACAATTGTGAGGTGTGCGATACACTTGCTGCAGTCTAGGGAATACGTTTTGTCACTCAGTTATATAAACTACAGTCCAGTGAACAATTGTGAGGTTTGCTGTACAGCAGCGTCAGTCTATAAAATCCTTTTTTTTTCACTCAATTATATAAATTACAGTCCAGTGAACAATTGTGAGGTGTGTGATACACTAGCCGCAGTCTAGAGAATAATTTTTTTCCACTCAATTATATAAACTACAGTCCAGTGAACAATTGTGAGGTGTATGATACACTTGCCGCAGTCTAGAGAATAATTTTTTTCACTCAATTATATAAACTACAGTCCAGTGAATAATTGTGAGGTGTGCGATACACTTGCCACAGTCTAGAGAATAATTTTTTCCACTCAATTATAAAAACTACAGTCCAGTGAACAATTGTGAGATGTGCGATACACTTGCCGCAGTCTAGAGAATAATTTTTTTCACTCAATTATATAAACTACAGTCCAGTAGTTTATATAATTGAGTGAAAAAAATTATTCTCTAGACTGCGGCAAGTGTATCGCAGTGAACAATTGTGAGGTGTGCGATACACTTGCCGCAGTCTAGAGAATAATTTTTTTCACTCAATTATATAAACTACAGTCCAGTGAACAATTGTGCGGTGTGCGATACACTTGCTGCAGTCTATAAAATAAGTTTGCGGCAAGTGTATCGCAGTGAACAATTGTGAGGTGTGCGATACACTTGCCGCAGTCTAGAGAATAATTTTTTTCACTCAATTATATAAACTACAGTCCAGTGAACAATTGTGAGGTGTGCGATACACTTGCCGCAGTCTATAAAATAAGTTTTTTTCACTCAATTATATAAACTACAGTCCAGTGAACAATTGTGAGGTGTGTGATACACTTGCCGCAGTCTAGAGAATAATTTTTTTCACTCAATTATATAAACTACAGTCCAGTGAACAATTGTGAGGTGTGCGATACACTTGTCGCAGTCTAGAGAATAATTTTTTTTCACTCAATTATATAAACTACAGTCCAGTGAACAATTGTGAGGTGTGCGATACACTTGCCGCAGTCTAGAGAATAATTTTTTTCACTCAATTATATGAACTACAGTCCAGTGAACAATTGTGAGGTGTGCGATACACTTACCGCAGTCTAGAGAATACTTTTTTTCACTCAATTATATAAACTACAGTCCAGTGAACAATTGTGAGGTGTGCGATACACTTGCCGCAGTCTAGAGAATAATTTTTTCACTCAATTATATAAACTACAGTCCAGTGAACAATTGTGAGGTGTGCGATACACTTGCCGCAGTCTAGAGAATAATTTTTTTCACTCAATTATATAAACTACAGTCCAGTGAACAATTGTGAGGTGTGCGATACACTTGCCGCAGTCTAGAGAATAATTTTTTCACTCAATTATATAAACTACAGTCCAGTGAACAATTGTGAGGTGTGCGATACACTTGCCGCAGTCTAGAGAATAATTTTTTTCACTCAATTATATAAACTACAGTCCAGTGAACAATTGTGAGGTGTGCGATACACTTGCCGCAGTCTAGAGAATAATTTTTTTCACTCAATTATATAAACTACAGTCCAGTGAACAATTGTGAGGTGTGCGATACACTTGCCGCAGTCTAGAGAATAATTTTTTTCACTCAATTATATAAACTACAGTCCAGTGAACAATTGTGAGGTGTGCGATACACTAGCCACAGTCTAGAGAATAATTTTTTTCACTCAATTATATAAACTACAGTCCAGTGAACAATTGTGAGGTGTGCGATACACTTGCTGCAGTCTAGAGAATAATTTTTTTCACTCAATTATATAAACTACAGTCCAGTGAACAATTGTGAGGTGTGCGATACACTTGCTGCAGTCTAGGGAATACGTTTTGTCACTCAGTTATATAAACTACAGTCCAGTGAACAATTGTGAGGTTTGCTGTACAGCAGCATCAGTCTATAAAATCCTTTTTTTTCACTCAATTATATAAATTACAGTCCAGTGAACAATTGTGAGGTGTGTGTTACACTAGCCGCAGTCTAGAGAATAATTTTTTCCACTCAATTATATAAACTACAGTCCAGTGAACAATTGTGAGGTGTGCGATACACTTGCCGCAGTCTAGAGAATAATTTTTTTCACTCAATTATATAAACTACAGTCCAGTGAACAATTGTGAGGTGTACGATACACTTGCCGCAGTCTAGAGAATAATTTTTTTCACTCAATTATATAAACTACAGTCCAGTGAACAATTGTGAGGTGTGCGATACACTTGCCACAGTCTAGAGAATAATTTTTTCCACTCAATTATAAAAACTACAGTCCAGTGAACAATTGTGAGATGTGCGATACACTTGCCGCAGTCTAGAGAATAATTTTTTTCACTCAATTATATAAACTACAGTCCAGTAGTTTATATAATTGAGTGAAAAAAATTATTCTCTAGACTGCGGCAAGTGTATCGCAGTGAACAATTGTGAGGTGTGCGATACACTTGCCGCAGTCTAGAGAATAATTTTTTTCACTCAATTATATAAACTACAGTCCAGTGAACAATTGTGAGGTGTGCGATACCACTTGCTGCAGTCTATAAAATAAGTTTGCGGCAAGTGTATCGCAGTGAACAATTGTGAGGTGTGCGATACACTTGCCGCAGTCTAGAGAATAATTTTTTTCACTCAATTATATAAACTACAGTCCAGTGAACAATTGTGAGGTGTGCGATACACTTGCCGCAGTCTATAAAATAAGTTTTTTTCACTCAATTATATAAACTACAGTCCAGTGAACAATTGTGAGGTGTGTGATACACTTGCCGCAGTCTAGAGAATAATTTTTTTCACTCAAATTATATAAACTACAGTCCAGTGAACAATTGTGAGGTGTGCGATACACTTGTCGCAGTCTAGAGAATAATTTTTTTTCACTCAATT
>ONZH01021393.1:0-23933 GCA_900303285.1 Rhinella marina
AGTAAAACTCTTTCAACACTGTCAGAACATTACTGGTGTCGGATACCTGAACATCATCAGAGTTGTGAAGCATCGCTATATGAGCAGAAGACATGGCAGGTCTGGACTGTACAGCTAGTAATCTACCCGCCTCTCTCTCCTTCCTCATAATACTTTTGCCTTTGAAAAAAAACGTTTATATTCGGCCTTTTCCATGACATAATCATTTAATTGCTGTTGTGCTATTTTCCAGTCATCCGCATTTTCTACTGAGGGGTTCCTAACAAATGCAACCTCTGCTCTCTGCATCTTCACTTCCAGTTCCTTCAGTTTCATTGCCGAATTCTTTTTAACTATGTTTACCTCTGCTATAAGCACTCCTAGTAGGTATGCCTTCATAGTATCCCATACTACTAATTTAGATGCAGTTCCCTCATTGTTATGAAAAAACTCCTCCACTTTCCCCGAAATTCCAGCCGGAATTCTGATAATGTTAAGCCACATGGGGTTAAATCTCCATACAGTTCTGCCTCGATATGTATTGGGCAGGAGCTTTGCCTCCAATATCATTGGAGAATGGTCTGACAACTTCCTGGGTAGATAAGCTATCCCACACACTAATCTAGCCATGTCTGAGTTTCCTAACATAAGGTCTATTCTAGACATAGAAGAGTATGTCGAGGAACAAGAGTATTGCTTACTATGCGGGTTCCTTACCCTCCAGAGGTCTATCAAATCGATGTCCTGCAATGTTCTCCCGAATTACGTCAGCCCTGCTCTCAGTGGTTCTCCTCTGCCACTAAATTTATCCAATGTCGCATCTATATAGTTGTTGAAATCCCCCATAACCAAGACTGGAATTCCAGCCAATGGAGCCAGGAACATCAGTATTCTCTGTAACACCGCAGGTGAATAAGGCGGAGGGACATATACAACCACTATAACACATTGGACATTAAAGACAACACCTTGTATACATACATATCTACCTTCCCTATCAAGGTCAGAAGATATACACTTAAATGGAACACTTTTGTGTATTAGCAAGCTAAGGCCTCTGGAGTGAGACGTATAGGTAGAGTGATAACAATGACTTGCCCACCCAGGAGTAAGTACCTTTACCGTATCCTTTGTGAGGTGAGTTTCTTGTAAGCAACAAATCATATGAGGATAATTCCTCACAGTGTCAAACACCGCTCTTCTCTTAGTAGCTTCACCCATACCCTCACGTTCCAGCTCACAAAAGTTACTGTATTAGCCATCATGCCATCTCCAGCACATAACCCTCCAGGATAACACATATTGAATCCAAATATCCGGACTAAGGATATCACTCTTGCGGACTCCCCCCTTCACGACTGCACCAAAATATCCCTTTCCCCAACCAACAACTAAATCCCATCCCTTAACCCAAACCAACTGAAGAAAACTACACCCTTATCCCCTCTTGTCTGACACCAGCAACCGCTGAGATCACCAAGATCTTGTGTCCAAGCCGTGAGTAAAACCTCTCTTCAGCGACAAAAACTAGTGGCGGAGGATTATCTCACACCACACCTTCACAGTTATTCAGCGCATGAAGTGCTACATAAAACGTGTCATACAAACAGACAATGAGCATCATAACAATACTCCACCTCCCCATAGATTGTAACTAGCAGAAAGTAACTCATATAATCATAAACCAGTCAACTTGGTGCTAGGCATTACTGTCCACCCACTCCCATAATGCCATATACATCACTGCTCAGTCCACAGTGACATTTCTTCACAGTGTTCTTTAAAACCAGCACATAGAAGCACATCAGCCATCCCGCTCTTCCACCCGTGCTAGCGATCTTTCGTGTCTGTCCAGCCATCTCAAGGCATCCGCTGGGTTTTCAAAGAAGTGGGGTTTCTCCTCCGCCACCACTCTCAGCTTCGCTGGATACAGCATAGAATACCGTATTTGTATGTTCCCGCAGCCGTCTCTTGATATCCATGAACTTAGCTCGTTTCTTCTGTACCTCCACTGAATAATCTGGAAATAGGGAGATCTTATGTATATTAATTTCTAGATCCGGCATATCTTGTGCCTTGCGAAGGATGATGTCCCTGTCACGGTAATGCAAGATTTTCATCAAGACTGGTCTCGGGGGACTTCCTGGAGGTAGAGGCCTCATGGGTACCCTGTGCGCCCTTTCCACTGCAAACAGGGGAGTTAGGGTGTCTTTCCCAATGTATTCAGTAGCCATGACTCAAAATATTCCATGGCTCGTGCTCCCTCCACCTTCTCAGGGACACCAATCACATGCACATTGTTCCTCCTTAATCTGTTTTCTATGTCGTCTTATTTGGCCGCCAACACAGACAGTTTGCTGGCCTGCGCTCTCATTTCAGTGTGTACCGGAACAATGGTGTCTTCCACCTCGCCTAGTCTATCTTCCAAACGCTGTAGTACGCACCGCCAACTTACTCAAGTCATGGCGTACAATGCCCACATCCTCTTTTATGGCCCCCACTTGTACATTTAGTATAGAAAGCGATTTACTGCACCTTGCAATTGCTTTAAGTACATCTTTCAAAGTCGGCTCGTCGGAGTCACCCAGCTCTTGCACCGCCATCTTTGCTTGCGCTGACTTGCCCTTCCTCCACTCCTCCTCCAGCACCTCACCTCCGTCATCAGACTCCAAGGGACCTTCAGCAGCCTCAGACAACTTTTTAGCTTGTTTGCCCCTCTATCAACAGAATATGAGCGGGCAAACTTTTCTAGTTTCGCCGCCGCCTCCTTCTGCACCTCAGTGGAGCGCCTGGCCTTGCTCGGCATGGCGACCCCGGCGCCATCTTGGATATCACGCTCACCTCCTTTGAGTTCTTTCCTTTTAGTCATGGCTACTTTGCTCCTCTCCTCTCCTGCTCCACTGTGAACCGCAATTCCTATGCGTCTGTTTGAGATGTTTTCCACTCTCTTAGCACTAGTCTTTCAGGATAAATAGTCGGTGTAAGCAGGGAGCCGAGCTACCGCACGTCTTCTCACATACTCCACCTAGCCACGCCCCATTGCCATATCTTTCAGTGTAGCTCGGGCAGCTACCAAATCCCTGAGGAGGGGGAGACTGGGTTTGACTTGTAGGCGGGATTGTAAAGATTCAATCTGAGCCGTGAGCTCTCGCAATCGGGACTGTCTATTTCTTTTGAGTCGAGAAGCCAATGCGATGCACTGAGCCCGCATGACGGCCTTGTTGGCTTCCCACAACGTAGCTAAGGAAGGGACTGAGTTTGCGTTTTCGGTGAAATATTTTTGAATATATTGCTTAATTTCTGTGCGTGTGGGGGGCGATTTCAGTAGGGAAATCGTTGAGGCGCCAGTGGCAGGTACGGGGCGGCATGGGTTGGGGGGAAAGAGCGAGCATGACGGGGGCGTGCTCCGACCAGGAAATAGGTCCGATGGTGACTTCACATAGCAACTTCAGAGTCAGGGCATTACCAAAGAAGTAGTCTAATCTGGTATGCAATTTGTGGGGGGATGAGTAGAAGGTATACATGCGACTCGTGGGGTTATCTACCCGCCAAAGGTCGTAAAGGGCTGAGTTGCGGACTGTACATCGTAAATCCCTTGCCAGGCGCGCCTGTACCGGGGAGGGTGCAGTTGGAGAAAGTGACAGTCTGTCCACAGACTCGGAGAAGACCATATTAAAGTCCCTCCCAATAATCCATGCAGCAGGAGGCAGTTTATGGAGTTTATTAAAAACTTTGCGCACAAACAGGAGTTGGGAGGTATTGGGGGTGTATATATTGCAGAGCACTATGGGACGATTTTGGAAAGAACCTTCCAATATAATATAGCGGATCAATATAGCTGGATCAATATGAGAGGCAGATATTGAAATGGGGCAGAATGCTGAGAGCAGGATAGCTACTGCTTTTCTACGGTTATGGTTGGCCAAGTAAGCATGGGGGTAATAATGTATAGCAAAATTAAAGGTCCTCGTCTAGTCGAAGTGGGTCTCCTATAAGAACGCAACGTCCGCGTGCAGATTGCGAAGCTCCCGGAGGACCAAGCGTCTTTTCGCATTAGAACCCAACCCTTTGACATTTAAAGTGATTATTTTAGCCATGAAGGGAGGTGGAGGGAGTGTGTAACGAGGTTCAGCTCACCATCAGATGCACTGGTAATGGGTGAAGATCCAAAGTAACCGTCTGCTGATTGACTGAGTGCTATCCAGGCAGTTCCCGCTTGGAGGGCTGGAAACAAACTAAAGAGGAGAAAAGAGGGAAAAGAGTATAGAGGAGGGATGGGGAGAGACAAAAGGAAAAAACGGGGTAGACACAGACACTACAGTACACTACAATTAACTATACTATAAGATCTGAGACGAATCAAAAAATACAGACCTATGGAAAAAGATAAAGATATAAGGTCTGTATTGGGACCAACTCTGCTAAACATGCGTTAGCAGGGTGGACTCGCAGAGCCCCGGAAAAAGAAGGGGTCCGAAGCAGTCACGTCCCAATAGGGGTTAGAAAAAAACCTAGTTAGAACCGACGGGTTAAGAACACAGTAGAATAACAACAGAAGTTAAACAAGCTATGACTGTGCTAAGGTATGCAGTATTAATCGTTATCATAACTATAATAACTGTATTAACTGTAAGCCCCGAGCGGGCAATTAAAACTATAAGTCCCCAGGAAATTGCAGAAAGGCATTAGGATAATTTTTCAAGGTTTCATCGATGCAGGGGTAGGGACTCCGGCTGTAGCTTGAGCTCCTCGTGGAAGGGAAGGTGGACCATCAGAAGCGTCAGGGTGTATTTTAGGCAAGGGCAGGCGTTGGCGTTTGGAATTCCCTGGGGTCTGCCAGGCCAGCGGAGGGGGTACGGAAGACGGGGGACCTCCTAATCCGTCAAATCAGGCGTTGGTAAGTCCAGAGCCGTGCAGAAGAAATCGAGGTCTGCGGGAGAGCGGAGGTAATGGGGCGCCCATTTTTCCGGACAATCAGGGCAAAGGGAAATCCCCATCGATACGGAATGCGATTAGCCTTGAAAATATCCAGTATAGGGCGAAGGTGTCTGCGCTTCCGCAGCGTAATCCAAGATAAGTCCTGGTATAATTGCACCCATGCCCCCCGGAACTCTAGAGTGCACGTGTCTCGTACTTTCATCATAAATGCCTCTTTCCTGAGAAAGTCATGAACGCAGGAGATAACGTCTCTAGGTTGGGGAGACGAGTCTTTAGGTCTAAGTGCCCTGTGGACCCGGTCCAGCTTGGTGGTAAAGGACGAAGGGTCTCCCATAATTTGATTAAAGAGGGTGTCAAGGATTTCCTGTAAGTTTTCCTCCCCTTGGGATTCTGGCAGTCTTCGGATTCTAATATTATTCCGCCGTCCGCGGTTATCCAGATCTTCCAAATGTCTTTGTATTTCACGGAACTCTGTAGCATGGGTGGAAACTGAGGTATGAAGCTGCGAAACGCAGACCCGTGTAAGAGTGTAGTCTTTTTCTAGTGCTTCCATACGGTGTGTTATAGAGAGTAGATCGCGCCGCATAGCAGATATTTCAGAGCGGCAGTAACCTCGGTAACCAGAACTTGAAAGTCCTTTTTGGTAGGGAGTTGAGAGAAAAGGGAAGCCCATTCTAAAGGCGAGGATGGTCTCATGGGGGAGCCAGGTTCAGAGCAAGGATCCCTGATGGGTGAGCAAGATGGCGTAGGGGCTGCATATCTCGCAATAGAGGGAGTGGCCCCTATGTCCTCCTCCGAGTCCACTGTGTGTGGAGTTGGTGAAGGGGGTGACCCCCAGGGGGGTGATGGTGGAGGTGCGGAGGTGCAGTGAGGCTTTTTTGGGGAAAAAGGCACTACATGGGGATTGAGATGGTGTCCACCTGCACTGACCTGTATAGAGAGTCCCCCGTCCTGCGGTTTTTCAGCGAGATCGGGCGTCATGTTCACGGTGTGGGAGACCAGTATATTTCCCCGCTCTGGTGTGCTTGGCTGGGAGGTGATGTAGCTGGCCTGTGTGCTTGCACATCGCAGGGAGCTAGGCCTTCCTGGATGAGTGGAGGTGCCTGGCTGGAGTTCAGGCCCGCTTGTAGTGCGCTCTGGCGATGTGGTAGCGCGTCCTCCGGATGCAGAGCGGGCAAGGAAAATGGCAGGCGATGAGGAAGTGGCACGGGGAGGCCGCATGATGTATTCTCTAAGGGTGCTGCAGAGAGGGTGCTGGGTGCCCTGGGGAGGCTTTTTCTGTACTTTTTTCCACATGACAGGGAAGCTCCTAAGACTCGGGGACTCTGAGAGAAGCGGCACAGTTGCGGAGCTCGTCTCTCACACATCCGCCGCCATCAGGTGCTAGGCCACGCCCCCCCTATCACTGGTTTTTCACCTATATAACTAAGAGCACTGCCCCACAGAAGATTGCATACATCCCTGACATACCTGTGTGCACTGTGTGTCTGTCCAGAAAAAACACTTTTATTCTGCAGGAAAACAGCTCCCAAGTGCCCGACTGAAAGTGAAACTAAAAACAGCTTTCTCTCCTGACTAGATTTCTAACAGCTATATCTTCTGAAATACTGGATATAATGCTGTGATTTTCGTATTATATTTTTTATTTAAAGCTTGGAATAAGCTTAAATATTTTAAAGCTTGGAATGTCAGCTTTCAAAGAAGGTCAGAACCGTTTTTGTATCTGCTACCAATCCCAGATATGAGCAGCTAAAGCAACCCTCCCCTCTTCAGTCTGGTTTGCAGCAGCAGCAGAGCCGGGCACCTGGGAGCTGTTTTTCCTGCAGAATAAAAGTGCTTTTCTCAACATGTAATACAGACACACAGTGCACACAGGTATGTCTGGGATGTGTGTGCAATGGTCTGTGGGGCACTGCTGTTATATAGGTGAAAATGAGGTGACAGATTCCCTTTAAGCTCGCAAAGGAAGCAATATAGATAATAACAATATATTAGTAAGTGCCTTGTATTAACTTTCTCTACATGATAAATGCCACTTGCTGAAGTGACACAACACCTTTAAAGCGGTTATCCAATACTATAAACTGCCTCCCCCATATGCCAGGCCCTTACAGGGAATATACTTACCTCATTCCCTGTGTCGCTCCTGGTCCCCGCAGCGCTGCTGCTGCTTCTCCCTGTGCGCCGATGAAAACAACTGGTGTCGGGGGGAGCAGCCAATGGCAGACGGTGAAGGGGACGAGCCTCCCTAGCATCGCAGGTGACGCTAGGGAGGCTCCCTTCCGACACTGGATGTTTTCATGAGAGCATTTTTATGGGGAAGCAGGTGAAGCACTTTCACTCCCTCTTGAGGCAGGACCCAGAGTCTAATCAGACCACATCTGTAATCATTTACATATCTGGCTGAGACATAACTGTATATAACTCTAGTTTTACAGTAATCAGACATTTCTATCTGGGCGTGTTATTTTTACAGATGTATTGTAATACATTGCAGAGGGGTTCAGACCCCCAAAAGTTGAAGTCCTGGAGTGGGACAGAAATAAAGTTTAAAAAAAGTCAATTTTAAATAGTTTTGTTCTTTAAAAAAAAAAAAGTTTAAAGTAAAAAAAGAAAAAAAGCCCCTTTTCCTGAAACGAGCCCCTGCATAAGACGATCGGCAGAAAAATATAAAAAATATGGCGTTCAGAAAATGGAGACACAAAAACATAATTTTCTTTAAAAAATGCTTTATTATGTAAACTGAAACAAACAAAGAAAGTAGACATATTTGATATCATTGGGTCCGTAATAACCTGCTCTATAAAAATAGAACATGATGTAACCTGTCAGAGGAACATTGTAAAAAACAGAAAATGAAAACTGTGCCAGAGCAGCCATTTGTGGTTACCTTGCCTCACAAAAAACGTATTATAGAGTGATTAAAATCATATGTACCCCAAAATAGTACCACTAAAACTGTCACCGTATCCTGTAGTTTCCAAAATGGGGTCACTTTTTGGGAGTTTCTACTGTAGGGGTGCATCATGGGGGCTTTAAATGGGACATGGTGTCTAAAAATCAGTCCAGCAAAATCTGCCTTCCAAAAACCATATGGCGCTCCTTTCCTTCTGCGTCCTGCTGTGTACCCATACAGCAGTTTACGACCACATATGGGGTGTTTCTGTAAACCGCAGAATCAGTGTAATAAATATTGAGTTTTGTTTGGCTGTTAACCCTCGATGTGTTAAAGAAAAAAATGGATTAAAATGAAAATCTGCCAAGAAAAAAAATGAATTAAAATGAAAATCTGCCAAATGAAATTTAGAAAGTTCATCTCCATTTTCCTTTAATTCTTGTGGAATACCTAAAGGGTTAACTATATAAGCCCCACAAAGTGACTTCAGACCTGAACTGGTCCTTAAAAAGTGGGTTTTGGAAATTTTCTTAAAAATTTTAAGAATTGCTTCTAAAATTCTAAGCCTTCTAACATCCTAAAAAAAATAAAAATGACGTTTACAAAATGATGCCAACATAAAGTAGACATATGGGGAATGTTAAGTAATACATATTTTATGAGGTATCACTTTCTGTTTTAAAAGCAGAGAAATTAAAATTTTGAAAATTGGGAATGTTTCCAAATTTTTGGTAAATTTGGGATTTTTTCATAAATAAAGGTGAAATATATTAACACAGATTTATGACTGTCATGAAGTACAATGTGTCACGAGAAAACAGTCTCAGAATGGCTTGGATAAGTAAAAGTGTTCCAAAGTTATTACCACATAAAGTGACTAAGTGTCAGATTTGCAAAAAATGGCCTGGGCAGGAGGGTGAAAACTGGCCCGGGGTAGAAGGGGTTAAATGCAGGCTCAGACTGGCCCACAAGGGTGCAGGTGAATCCCCCGGTGGGCCCCTAGACCCCACCCCCTACACAAGTGGCACATAACACAGTAGACTTACTGCACTACATACATATATACAATGTACAGCAACTCAACCACCTCATGTAAAAAAAACTTGTTAGATTATTTATTATATTTGAAAGTATCCGCACGATGGGCCCTCAAAATAAATTTTACTGGTGGGCCCTAGGCACCCCAGTCCGACACTGGTTAAATGGCTCACCTATCCTTTGTTGCTGTACACCAACAGTTCAGAGTGTGGTGTATATATAAGGTCTCATGCACACAAACGTGTGCTGTCAGTGCTTGTGCTGTGGACCGCAATTTGCCGTCCACAATGCACGGGCACTGACTGTGGGGTCGCCGCATTCAGATCGTGGACCCATTCACTTGAGTCCGCATTTGCGATCCTCATCCGACGCATGCGCTACTTATTTGCGGTACGGAGGCATGGCCAGAAACACCACGGAAGCACATTGTAGTGATTCCGTGGTGTTCCGATCCGTGCCTCCACTCCACATCTCCGTGATTGCGGACCCATTGAAGTGAATGGGTCTGTTATCCGTGATGTGGGCTGCACACGGCCGGTGCCCGTGTAGTGCGGACCCGGCGTATGCGGGCCGCAATACAGCCACGGGCTGGCACCGGCCGTATGCATGAGCCCTAAGGATGTGATGACCTACCTCAGTCAGTGATAGGCTAAGCAGCTTTCCCAGCTATTTCCTGCTGCGTTGGGTCTTCAGGAAACAGTGCAGCAGGGACCTGGGCACCATCAGAATGGCAGCGGCAGGTGAAATGTGTAACAAGTTTGTTATTTTTATTTATTTGTATCACACTGCAACCATTTTTATTTGCCTGGAATACCCTTTGATGTGTATCTATAATTTTATTAGCTGTTAAATCACCTATCCAGTATTGAATCCGACAGCTAATAGAACCTGAAAATAATGCTGGAAAAAAAAATGCACTATTAAAATTATCGGGCTAGTAACATAATTAATAGGGCTAGTAGCATAATAAGGCTACTTTCACACTTGCGTTTGCAGGATCCGTTTGTGAGATCCATCCAGGCTCTCACAAACGGATCCGTCATGATAATACAACCGCCTGCATCTGTTCTGAACGGATCCGTTTGTATTATCTTTTACATAGCAAAGACAGATCGGTGAGGCCGATGCCAGTAGACCGCACGGGCGCACACCGCTTTAGGTACTGCGCCTGCGCGGGATTACGATGGTGACGGAGCAAGTCTGCATGAAGCTGTGCAGTTAATAATAATGAGGTGGGCGGTCCTGGGCTCCAACAGTAGCGGCGTGGCTGGGCTCCAACGGCGCTGGGCACATCCCCTTGGGCTCCTTATGTAAGTAATTTGCATAACCTAAAAAAAGTTTTTTTAACATGAAATTCATCCCTAGGAAGAATAAGAATAACGTTTTTGCATTCAACACACTGAGCAGAATCCGATAGTGTGATTACCTTTATAGACCAAATCCTGGTGACAGAATCCCTTTAAGGTCCCCACAAATAAATTTGGCTCTGGCGGTTTTGTTACCACTAATAATAAAACAGACTATTGTACCTTATGAGGGTTTTTTTGGCCACCTACAGTTTTTGCTGTTTTTGTGGTGTTTTTTTGTACACAGTATGACTTACCACTACCGTTTTCTCCATGGCATGAAGATGTTGTAAAAAAGCCTGAAAAACACCAAGAACTACAGCATGCTGCGATTGTTAACTGTTTAACAACTGCACGTTGTCTTTTGACAGCAGGTTGTGCAGGTCCTTAATCTGCTGTGATATCTTTTGGTGTTACACCAGTTTAGGGGAATAAGATCTGCCGGAGCAATCCTGCTCTAATAACTGGTTCGGGATCTTATCACAGGCCGCTGCTTCACAGCTGGGGTTGGAAGAAGTTCTGGTCCAGGCTGTTAACCCTTTGACCATGATGCGGTCCATAAAGCAGTACAATCAAAGGTGAGATTTGGTGACTCATAGCAGTCAGTCCTGGTGACCTATGAAGGACCCCAGGGATGCCTACAGTACACTGTAAGGTCTCATGCACACTGCACACAGCCGTTGATTGTGGTTGTCCATTGCACGGACAAAATCCTATGCAGATTCCGCAGACAGATCCATACCCATTTAACTTGAATGGGTCCGTGGTCTGTCTACACCACAAAAAATGAGTGCATGCACTACTTTTTGCGGTGTGGAGGCATGGACAGAAACCCCACAGAAGCACCACGTGCCTCTGTTCGTCACCGACCTTCCATATTGCAGACCCATTCAAGTGAATACAGTAGGTCCGCATCCATGATGCGGGGTGCACACAGACGGTGCCCGTGTATTGCGGTCCTACTATTTGCGGGCCGCAATACAGACACAGCCAGGCAACGGCTGTGTGCATGAGGCCTAAGGCTACTGACACAGAACATATTGTATTAGCATATAGCAATAAGCTGTAGTGATATAGTCATCACTTAGGCCCCATTCAGACGACCGTGTTTCACACGGTCGTCTGAATGGGGCCTTAGTGTAAAATACATTTTTATGTGCACACATTAAATACAAATAAAACATGCACATATTAGGTTTCCACACAGCCATAATAACCTGAAGAATTTAATTATCAGGTTATTTAGTGTGCAACATGAACAGCATGAAAAATAAACCAAAAAATGACATTATAAAATCACTTTTTTCTATATTTTCACAGCAAAAAAAAAAATAAATTGCAACACAATTTACATGTACCTCTGAACAATGTAAAAAAAAATGGTAACATTTCTCCTCTATAAAACAAGGCCTTAGACAAAGTTGTGGCTGCTGGAATGTAAAGCGACAAATGAAAAAAAATTGTTAGGCCTGGTCATTAAGGGGTTAAAAAGCCAGAAAGACAAAAAACGCCACCTAATTAAAAACCTGCATGTGAAAACACACGAGATGTCACCAGAAACAGAACAGCAAAGTGATGATGCAAATCCGCCCTTTGCAATATCAGGCCCGGCATGGGAAGGTGCCAGGTGGATAGGATGGAAGTGGTAGTCTGGATGGTGGCAGTAGATCCCACTTTCAGTGCTCCCTTAGGGGCCACCTGCACAATGAAGGGTTAGGGTATGTGAGGTACCTCAGGTTTTCAAAGGTTAAGGTATGTGAGGCAGGCAATCGGGCATGGCAACACAATGATGAGGCTGGCTTGGTAAAATAAGTATACAGTTCTTTACTAAAAACCTTTTGGGAGTGTGCAAATACACGTGCTTTTAGAAAGTGGCACAATTCTTAAAAGTCACTGTAACAATTCCTGAGGTTGTGTATATGTGGTGAACAGTCCAGATGCTCCCTGAGTAGCTTTCCAAATAAATATGGCTATCTTCCCAATTCTTGCCGAGGGGTTCAATTCTCTCTCTCTCTCTCTCTCTCTCTCTATATATATATATATATATATATATATGTCCATGTCATGGTGGTACTCCATGCCCACCACCATTCTCCCATCCAGGGTGAACACGGGCACCCCATCACTCACCCTGCAGTAGCCCGGTGGCAACTGCAGGGTGGCCAGCCCCATTACTGGAAGGCAGGGAAGGCTCAATACGGCTGGCCCGACAGACAACAGTAGGGTTAGTGATGCGGTGTCCGGGTTCCTATGTCTAGCGTTGGAGGTTGCAGTCTGGCTGCCAGATCTCCTCCTCTCTCCCGTAGGATGCAGACATGCTCCCCGGCCCTTAAAGGGCCAGCACACCAGAACATCATCTTCTCCAACCAATGGCTGGGCACCTGTGGATATTTAGGTGTGCTTTTCAGTTTGTCTGCACGTGTACTGTACTCTGTCTACCTACTCTGACCCTCTGCTGCCTTCCCTGACTTCTGCCTGTTTACTGTATTCGCTCTAAGCTGCCTGTTTCCTGACCGAGTATTGCCTGTTCCATTGATCATTTGCACCATTGTCTGTGACCCCTGTAGGCCAGCCGCCAACTACACAGGGCCTATACCAAGAGGCAGTGGCCTGGTGGCTTCCCTGCAGCAAAGGCCAGATCCCTATATAGGGATTAAATGGTGAAAACCAGGGGACTTCCAGGATAACAACTTCAGATATATCCCAAAGCCAAATCAGTTGGTACAGTGGATCCAGACCTTTAACAGACTGGTAATCTGTCTTTCAGGTGTGACTGGGAGCCTGAAGCTTCTAGTCCAGGCAAAGCGGTGGAGTTCAAAAGGCTTAGATATGTTGTCTCATGCACAATTCCCTCTATATGGCCATCCAGAAAGAGTGTAATCTTCTCTCCCTCAAGGTTTGGCGCCTAGTTCTGCCCTATTTGAATTCCCATGGGATGACGTTCCCATGCTGGTTCTACTGCTCTCTCTCTTTTTTGCTTCGGTTTGCTGCACACTCCTGTTTCATTTGACAAACTAGAGAAACAGCCCATCTAGAGAGATGGGTGGAGCAGACCCACCTAGCAACTATTGCTATGGTCAGAATGTTTATCCTATGTCCACATCCTTAAACAAATATACAGAATACCAAGGCATTTTTGACTGCAATAATAGCTTTTAAACCAAATATTTCAAATGATTTCTGCTGCCCTATCTGAGCACAATATATGATAGAAGGAGGGAAGCTAAGCTTTGCAGAATTTCTTAAAAGCAGGTTAAATCCTTACAGGACTCCTATGACAGACAGCAAGTGTCCGGTTCACCCTGCCCTAGACAGGATTATTGGAAGCTCTCCTTGTAACATGGTGTGTAGACAGAAGGCTGCCAATAACTGTGTGTGGACAGAGAAATCAGGACTCTCTGTCTCTCCTAGGAGTCCTGTTAGAATTAACTCAGAACTTCTGCTCCAAATAATATAAACCTTTATATCACAGAGCTCAGCTTGTCTCCCTCTATCACATATTGTGCTCAGGTAAGGCAGCAGAAATCATGTGACAAGTTCACTTTAAGTAAATGGTATCTTATGTCAGATGTTTCTATTGCATTCTTCCACCGGTGTCTGAAAGTGATCTGTGTATTTTCTTAGTTCCATGTACCACATCCACCTACAAATGCTCCAACAGACTCTGTATCAGCAAAACAAATCCAGAGTGTGATGGAATCCCAGACTGCACTAATGGTTCTGATGAACAAAACTGCGGTGAGTACATGAACAGCACTGTCTGATCTTATCTTCTTACTTTAACTCCTTAGTGATGGCCTGTTTTGCATCTTAGCGCATGCAGTGTTCGGCACTGCAAGCTATACGCTTGCAGTGCCGAACACTGCAAGCGCTTTTATTGTAGTGCGCAGGCGCGAAGGGTCTAGCGCTGTCTATCATTCAATACAGGGGCGTGGTTAAAGGCTGCAGGGCGTGTTTTGGAGCCAGGAGGGCGTTGAAGATGCAGTGCTCGGACTGCAAGACCATGCCTCCCGGTGCTCCGAAGACTAATTTACATAATTCTAAATTCTAATTTTCTACATGAATCGCTGCTTGGCTCTGCACTATGAAGGTCTGGGGTTAGAAATAAAGCACCTAAATGCCTATGTGTATAAATACATAGGTTGAAAAATAGTGACAGAGCCTCTTTAAGGTCCCTTTACATGAGACAATGTACAAGCAGATTGTCAGGAAGGAAGCATTCCTTCCCGACAATCTGCTGATCACTAGCGGAGGAGACCGGTGCATTTACATGCAGCGATCTCCTCCAGAGTATGTGGTGGAGTGATCGCTAATGTCATCGTTCTTCCCCATATTGACACGTTGTTTCCCAGCAGCAGATCAGTGTGATCAGTACACAGTACTATCTACCACTGGGAAATGGTGATATTTTGTGCTGCACAAACGATTTAATTACCCAATGATTGAGCATTTTGTTTGTTCATCGGGTAATCGGCAGTGCATTTACACCGTCAGATCATCAGTAACAAGCGTTACTATGAACGCTCGTTAACGATGATCTGTTCAATTCTAGGCCCGGCTAAAGGGTCCTTTAGTAACCAAACAATTGTTTACATTTTTCATTGTTGCATTCCACAAACTATATTTTTTTACTTTTTTCATCGATGTAGATGTATGAGGGCTTGTTTTTTGCTGGACAAGTTGGAGTTTTAATTCACCATTTTGGAGTACACATAACTTGCTGATTAACTTTTATTTACTCTTTCCAGGGGGATGTAAAATAAATTAATTCCACCATTCCACTATTGTCTTTTTACATTTTAAATGCAATGTTCACATTGTGGTATAAATACAATGATAGCAATGTCAAATATGTATATTTGAAAAAAAAAAAAAAGTTTTACTACTTTAAAAAAAAAAAAAAGTTTTTGTATCCCAAACCCATAACGGTTTTTGCGGGGAAACCTTCAGTTTTCATTGGTGCCACTTTGGAGTACATAAGGTATTTTCATTGCTTTTTTGATACATTTTTTGGGTGGTGGATAAGCAAAAGAAAGCTATTTTAGTGTTTTTATGGTGTTTGATGTGCAGGATAAATGTGATAATTGTATAGCACAGATCGTGCTGCAGAATTGTGTGGGAGGAGTGTACAGGCAGATTCCGGGCTCCTCCTACAGAGGCCAGCAGTGCGATCTGTGCCTGCAGGGCTGTATGGTGAAGCAGCCGGCCTGGAGGAGGGAAGGAGTGAGGAGAGCGGTCAGTAAGTGAAAGTACCGGCAACTCCCCTGGGCTCTAGCAATGAGTGCGTCTATCTGTACAGATGGAAGCGCTCATTGCATCTGGCACCGCATTGACAGCTGGTACCCACGGTGGACTGCCCCCCACCCCTTTCCGACAGTTCTGCACATAGCCTTTCTGCTGCCTGAGACAGAAACTGAAATGGCTCCCCCCTCTTCCATCCTCAGAATAGGTCATCAATATCTGATCGGTTGATCAGCTGTTCACTTGAATGGAGCGGGTACTTGTAATTGCAAGAGTGCCGCAGCTGCTGCAAAGGAAACGACGCGCAGTGTGATGACCAGGAAGCAGTGGACGCTTGGCACGCCGCCTCCTCTTCAAACAGCTCATCGTTGGGGGTGACGGATGAGCATAGGTCATCAATATATACAGCCTGCAAAGCCCCTTTAAAGGGTTTGTCCGCTTTTTACTAGAGGAGTGCACAGGCAGATTCCGGGCTCCTCCTACAGAGGCCAGCAGTGCGATCTGTGCCTGCAGGGCTGTATGGTGAAGCAGCCGGCATCATATTGGTGGGGCTCCTACACCTGTCACCCCCATTGATCAGCTGTTTGAAGAGTGGTGAGCAGATGTAATTACAAGTATGGTGTCTCCATTCACTTCTATGGAATGGCTCTGTCTGTTCAAGTGAATAGGGCAGAGCCGTCCCACGGAAGTAAATGGGGACGCCATACTTGTAATTACACCTGCTCCCCACTGCAATTGCTGCGGCGAGCGGGTAAACACAGCATGGAATGAGCGCTGCCTTCTCAATAGTAAAAAAAGGACAACCGATTGAACAGATAACAGGTAGAAATGATAGGCAATTAGCAAGACAACCCATAAAAAAGGAGTGGTTCTGCAGGTTGCGACCACTGATCATTTCTCTGTTCTCATCATTTTTGGCTGTTGTTTTGGTCACTTTTGCATTTTGTCATTGCTCTCACCCCTAGAGGTAGCATGAGGTGGTGTCTGCAACCACAAAAGTTGCTCAGGTAATGCAACTCATCCAGGATGGCACATCAATGCGAGCTGTGGCAAGAAGGTTAGCTGTGTCTGTCAGCACAGTGTCCAGAGCATGGAGAAGATACCAGGAGACACTCCAGTACACTAGGAGACGTGGAGGTGCTGTGAGAGGGCAACAACCCAGCAGCAGGACCGCTACCTCCTTCTTTATGCAAGGAGGGGCAGTGCCAGAGCCCTGCAAAATGACCTCCAGCAGGCCACTTATATCCATGTGTCTGCTCAAACCATTAGTCAGAAACAGACTCCATAAGGGTGGTATGAGGGCCCGACATCCACAAGTCTGTGTTGTGCTTACAGCCCAAAACTGTGCAGGGTGATTGGCATTTGCCAGAGAACACCAAGATTGGCAGATTCAACATCGGCGCCCTGTGCTCTTCACGGATGAGGGCAGGTTTGCAATGAGCACATGTGACAGACTTTAGGTACCAGGATGAGATCCTCAGACCCAATGTGAGACTATATGCAGGGGCAGTGGGCCCTGGGTTCCTTCTGATGCATGACAATGCTCGGCCTCATGTGGCTGAAGTGTGTCAGATGTTCCTGCATGATGATGCTATGGACAGGCCTGCCCGTTCCCCGGACCTGAATCCAATTGAGCACATCTGTGACATTGTGTCTCATTCCATCCACCAATGCCACATTGCACCACAGACTGTCCAGGAGTTGACTGATGCTTTAATCCGGGTCTTGGACGAGATCCCTCAGGAGAACATCCACCACGTCATCAGGAGAATTCCAAGGCGCTGTAGGGAGGTCATACAGACACGTGGAGGCCACACACTCTACTGAGTCTCATTTCCTTGTCTTGAGGCATTTGCACTAAAGTTGGTTCAGCCTGAAATTTGATTTTCCACTTGGATTTTAAGTGTCATTCCAAATCCAGACCTCCATGGGATATTAATTTTAATTTACATTGATCATTTTTATGTTTTATTGTTCTCAACGCATTCCACTATGTAATGAATAAAGATTTGCAACTGGAATATTTAATTCATTGAGATCTAGGATGTGGTATTTTAGTGTATATAAAATAAGAGCATTACTACTCATATCTACATATTTAGGACACTAATACTAGGAGTAGTAGTGCGCTTATTCTTTATATATATACTACCACTATTCATATCCGGATATTTAAGACGCTGGTGCTATCTCCTATATACGAATAAGCAGATGTTGATACAGATACACAAACACTCATACATCAACACACACACAAACACAAATAAGTTTTTGGCTGGCAAATTGGATTCCCGTTGATAATTGTTTGTCATTTTGAAATTTATTTATAATTGTCAGTGGGGAAGCATTTCTCCCAACTGTCCAGGATTCAGCGAGACAGTCCCAGATTTCAGTGGCTGCCTCAGTGACAGTCCTGGAATGGCTGAGGTATGTCCCATGGTGCTCTGGGGAGCGCCAGCATCTGAGCTGTGATGATTAGAGGAAACAGGTGAGTATTTACGGTTTGTTTTTTTATTTTACTTCCTATGAAGGGGGCACATGTGGGCATAACTATTCTGAGGGGGCACATGTGGGCATAACTACTATGAAGGGGGCACAGCTGGGCATAATTACTCAGAGGGGGCACATGTTGGCATAACTACACTGAGGGGGCACATTTGGGCATAACTACTTTGAGGCGGCACCTCTTGGCATATGTACTATGAAGGGAGCACATCTTGGCATAATCAATCTTAAGTGGCACATCTTTGCATATCTATTGTGAAGGGGGCACATATCTTGGCATAACTACTGTGAAGGGGGCACATATCTGGGCATAACTATTGTGAGGGGCCACATATCTGGGCACAGCAACTGTGAATGAGGCACATATCTGGCCCTAACTACTGTGCAGGGGGGCACAGTAGTTATGGCCATAACTACTGTAAGGGGCATAACTACTATAAGGAGCACAATGTGGGCATTGCTACTGTGAAGGGGCACATATGGACATTACCACTGTGAACGGGGCACAATGTGGGCATAGATACTATGCTGGCTTGGGGCTACTCAAGGGACTTCCACTTGGCTATACTAGAATTGGGACCGCCAGGATTGCAGCGCTGTATAGGCTACTTACCATCTTCCCACGTTTTCAAGACCGGCGCATCATCTCTGGCCCACGGAGTCTTTAATTGGTGGAGACGTCTTCTGGAGTGGTGAGTCGTCTGGAGAAGGGACAGGGGTCACAGGGAATAATTATTGGCGGCCATTACGAGCGCTGAACATAAAAGGCGCAAATTCACCTGCCTAGTGCTCCAGCGGTGCCCTCCCCTCGCCCACACTAAGAAAAAGGACCTGGTCCTAATTTTTCCTGGACTGTTTACTAATAGTCTGTGCTACTTCATTTCAGACATACTGCTTTACCCTCTGAATCTCATTTAGGGTTTGTGGCCCAATTTTTCCTCCCCTTCATAGAGGGGGCAGTTCTTTTCCTTCAATGTTTGGCTGACCAGCCTGAAGGGGTTAACAACATAGACCCTTAGCTTCCTACACTGTTTTCTTCAAATACAGCAAGTGCCTCAGTTGTATATACCTAAAATGGTCAAGGTGGGCAAACCAGACATGGTGACTAATCCTAAGTCCAACAAAAGCCAACAGGACATGCAGAAATTTCTTAACAAGACATCTTCTCATCAACCGGACCCTCTGAAGCCCCATAAATCTTCCTCTTGTCCGGTAGATCCAGACGTCTCAGAAATAGATAACACGGATCCTCCTGTTGCGGATTCTCAGATCCACACTTCCCCCAAAGAATTGCAAAAGATTATTGAAAATGCGCTCCAACCTGTACTTGCTGAGCTTTCTGACATCAAAATGGACATTAGAGAGATTGGCGGTCGAGTGGAACAGCTTGAGGAGACTCAAACGGCTCTTTTGGCACATGGAGAGGCAACCTCATCTGCGATGCATACTTGCAAGTTCACCTGAACAATATGTTATCTTATATAGAAGATCAAGATAATCGGGGTAGAAGGAATAATTTGCGTATAAAAGGTGTTCCTGAATCCATAGTAGCAGGAGATGTCATGGATGCTATATACGCTATTTTAAAACCCCTCCTGCCTTCAGAAGCTGCCAGCGATTTAATTCTGGAAAGAGCACATAGGTCACTCAGAGCTAAACCTAAAGACGGGGAACCGCCTAGAGATATCATCTGCAAGGTGCTTAATTTTCAGCATAAAAAATATATCGTCAAGGCGGCCAGAGGCACTAAAGATCTCTGCTTTGAAGGATACCCTATTGCGCTATTTCAAGACATCTCGCCAGTAACTCTCAATAAACGGAGGCAGATGAAACCAATCACAGATGCGCTCCGAGCGAAAAACTACCCATATAGGTGGTTATTTCCTTTTGGTTTGGCCTGCACGATTCAGGGAACTACTCGATACATCAGGCGTCCTGAAGACATTCTGCCCATATGCGAAAATATAGACTTGGACCCAACTGCGATCCCTTCTTGGCTTCAGATAACTGATGTGGCTGCTCTGCCAAAACTCCCTTCCTCTGCCCCCTGGAGGATGTCCAAAAGCCGAAATGCCAGGAAGCGGGTTACCACTTCTCCAGTCTGATCTATATGTGGAGTGAGGATTCTTTTTCTTCTTTAGTGCAGTGTCTGCCCTCCTTAACACAGATTCTCCTCCTTGCATTCTTTGCGGTAAAGAGTGCTGTTTTGTACTTCCAGTTATTTCAATTGGCTGTAATTCTGATTATTGTCTAGTGTCTTTCATTGCACAATATGTTCTTTAGGAAACAGAGAATACTGTTAGATGCTGTTGTGAAGGGTCGGTCTTTTACCCTTCCATTTATTGCTTGTTAACCCTTTAAAGCCTACCACCTAGACTTGACTATCAGTCGCGGTTCTTTTATACCTGACTGAATAGCCCAGTCTTGCAAATACTGATTTGTTTGGTTTTTGTTATATTCGGTTGTATTTACTGAGTTATATTTTTACTCTACTCCTTTCTCTCATTGTACTATGTCTAGTATAAATGTGATTACTTGGAACGCGCGGGGGATGAATATTCCCCAGAAATGGTCTCGAATTCTGCAACATCTCAGATCTCTGCATTGCGACATAGGTATTCTTCAAGAAACCCATTTCAAGGCGGGTAAAGTACCTTCTCTCCCCCTCACTTATTTCTCACAATGGTTCCATTCCTGTTATGGTCCTTCCAAGTCCAGAGGTGTAACCATTGCTGTTAGGAAATCTCTTCCTTTCACAATTTCCTCTACCTTAAGCGACCCTGATGGCAGGTTTCTCTTTCTAAAGGGTTCTATCGCTGGTTCCCTGGTTACCATTGGGGGCTTATATGCCCCTAACACTAATCAGATCCCCTGGTTAATAGGGACCCTTGAAAAACTTTCTTCTTTTAAAGAAGGGATGTGTATATTGGGAGGTGACCTCAACGTAGCTTTAGATCCCCCGTTAGATTCCTCTTCAGGAACCTCTTCCATTTCTCAAAAAAAACTAAAAGCGCTAAAGAGATCTCTCTCTTCACTGGTCACTTAGAGACGTATGGAGACAGCTCTACCCAACAGGCAAGGATTACACTTTCCATTCTACAGTCCACAGCACATACCAGAGGCTGGACTATTTACTCCTCTCTGCACATAATCCACCCAACTTCAAGGGACTTCTATTGGGAATATTGGGATATCGGATCATGCCCCAGTATCTATGGAGGGTAGTTATTGAGTCACTCCCGAGACGTGATTCCACATGGCGTTTTTAACGACAATATTGTCCGTAATGTTGACTGCAAACAGAAATAGACCGTGTGCTCTCCAATTATTTTCGGGAAAATGCCTCCAATTCAGTGTCGCCCACAATAGTCTGGGAAGCACACAAATCCGTTGTTAGGGGCGAATTAATTTCAATTGGGTCATACATGAAGAAACAAAAGAGGCAAGAGATACAGGGTCTGATGGATGATATAACCAAACCTGAGAGTATACATAAGAGATCTCTAGCTATACAATCCCTTGCAGAACTGACTGCTCTCAGAGAGAAATTAAACCATCTCCTCAACTTACGTGCTACTAGGCATACCTTTATGCAAAACATAAGGTATATATGCATGGCAACCGGGGCTCACGCTTAATGGCTTTAATGGCCAAGAAAAGGAGGAACAGTTATTTGTTGAGACAATAAAGGATGATTCTGGTAACGTCCATTCCTCTACGAAGGAAATGCTGCACAATTTGAGGCCTTCTTATTCTGCTCTATATAACCTGCGTCCCAGTTCCGGAGAGGATAATGAAGTTAGGGAAGAACTAATTGAACGTTTTCTTGGTTCTCTGAACCTCCCCAATCCCTCCCAGGCCCAACTACGCTCATTGTCTGCAACCTCTTACTCTCCAGGAGTTTGCAGATGGCGCTCAAAGACTCCCCTTCGGGGAAAAGCCCTGGTCCTGACGGTTTACCGGTGTCCTATTATAGAGCTTTCTCAGATATACTACTCCCTCAGTTACTTTTAGCCTTCTCAGCAGCGGAATCAGGGGAGATGTTCCCACCCCAAACATTAATGGCTCACATTACGGTGCTTCCCAAAGAAGGCAAAGATCCTACATTATGCAGCAGTTACCGCCCCATTTCTTTGTTAAATGCTGACATCAAATTGTATGCAAAGCTCCTAGCGAATCGTCTCCAACCCATTTTACCCTTCTTGATTAATGCGGAGCAGGTAGGCTTTCTAAAGGGGAGGGAGGGAAAAAATAACACCTTACGTGTTCCAATCTTATTCAATATGCCATAAAGAAAAAGGTCCCTCTAGCCTTACTTTCTACCGACGCTGAAAAGGCGTTCGATAGAATTGACTGGCTGTTTATGGAAAAGGTGTTAGCTCATTTTGGACTTCCTGCTAGTTTTATCAGAGCTGTTTTGGTGCTCTATAAAAATCCATCAGCTTCAATACGAATCAATGGAATCTTATCATCCTCCTTCAGCATTAGTAATGGGACTCGCCAAGGTTGCCCCCTTTCCCCTCTTCTATTTGTTCTCAGTATGGAGACCTTAATTCAGCATATAAGACAACACCCGCAAATTGAGGGAATTACCATCCAAGGAAAGACGCATCTGACGGCTTCCTTCGCAGATGACCTCCTAATATTAACGTCTAACCCTCAAATTTCTTTCCCTGTCCTATCTGATATATTTACTTTGTTTCAGGACCTTTCCAATTTTAAAATTAATCCCACTAAATCCCAAGCTTTAAACATCTCGTGCCTAACTAGACTGGTGGACAGGGCAAAAGCATCATCACCTTTCATATGGTCTTCTACGTCCATTCCCTATCTGGGGATTCAGATATCTTCTTCTCCAAATGATTGGTTTTCCCCTAAACTATGTTCCCTTGCTTAAAACTATTGAGACCACAATGAAATCCTGGAAGATTCCATTCATATCTTGGTTAGGTAGGATCAACCTATTAAAATTGATAATTATCCCTAAAATCTTATACATCCTTCAGGTTTTGCCGATTTTCTTGGCCTCGTTCTTGTTCCTGAGGGTTCGCAGTTCATTTTTGAAATATACCTGGAAAGAAGGTCTTTGTAGGATAGCCCCATAGTACTCTTGCTCTTCCAAAGCACAGGGGCGGAGTGGGTTTCCCTGATTTAGAAAATTATATGGAGCCATTCAGCTTAGTAGAATTATAGATTGGTGTAGGCTACCTTCTACTAAATCCTATGTACAAATTGAAGAGGAGCTAGCGGGATTTTCATTGACACAAGCGTTGATATGGACCCGTTTGGGAAATTCATTTCCTCCGGGTCTCTCTATTTTGACTAGGGCTCCCCTTGTGCTTTGGAGGTCGCTTTCTAGGGAAGTTGTCCCTTGGTCGCATCCATCCCCCATTTTGAAGCTCGGAGATCTGCTGGGAATTACTTCCCCATACAGGGGTTTATGGTTTTCAACGCAAAAGGTTCTGAATAAATACTTTTTGAGTGATGTGTTAACGGAGGGCAGTTTTCCTGATTTCTCTCAATTGAGACTAAAATTGTTGAATATCCCCGTAGACACACTTACACACTCCCATTTAAAGCAGAGTTTCAAGTCCCTTCCAGACAAGGAAAATCTATACAAAGACCTCTCCTGGTTTGAAACACTAGTGGCCCAGCGATCCGCAGTTACCAAAGTGATCTCTAAGTTATATTCCGCTATCCTGATGCAACCGGCCGATAAGAAGGTTACCGTATATTGAGGCTTGGGAAAAAGACCTCCAGATAACCTTGACTCCGGATGAAATAAAAGATATTTACACTAAAAGCTGTGGCCCATCTAGATGTATCACTCTACAGGAGACTTCTTATAAATTGGTCAGTAGATGGTATAAACTCCTGTTGCGTTACATGCAATGTTCCCAACGACTTCCCCAGAATGTTGGAGATGAGGTCCAAGATAGGTGATTATTTAACATATGGTAGAGTGTGATCTGGTTCGACCTTTCTGGAAA